>PVLD010006552.1:0-99554 GCA_004027595.1 Dinomys branickii | reverse complement strand
TTTTCTGTTGTTGAGAGGATTAATTGTCTGACTAAATTTGCATGTCTGTATATGGGTTCATATATTTACACTTCGAAGATATCAATGGATAAAGCAATAACCACTGTTGAGACCATGTCACCTTGTCTATAGATTAGTTGTGATTGTACTATTTTTTATGCTAATTGGTGTCTGTTTGTTAATATGTTTTTGTACTTTTGTTTTTTTAAATAAAAAAAAAACAACCCAAGGAAAGCAGGAAGTAGTAAATAACAGACAGCAGAAGTGGAAGAAGTAGGAGACAAACGCAGTCACACGGCCACTAGAATTAAGGTGTGGAAGGTTTTGTCACTCTGTGTTAGATTTTCCTTACCTTGACAAAACACCTGGCAGAAAGCCCTAAAGGAAGAGGATGTATTTGGCCCCTGAGGTCAGAGGCCTCATTCAGTGGCTGTGGCGAGGCAGAAGGGGGAGGGCATGGGGGGGAGGGTCTCATTTCAGGGCAGCCAGGAAGCAAAGGCGGGAGGCAAAAGCCCTGGGGAAGAGGCCAGGGGCAAGATGCACTCTTCAAAAGCACTGCCCAGCGAGCTGGGGCCTACTGGGCCCTCAGCCTAATGGCCGCCCAGTGGATGAGGAACCTGGAGGTTCACCTGTTAACCTCACAGCTCACTCGCCTGTCTCCCGATCCCCCTCTGGGCTCGCCATATTGGGGAGCAAGCCTTCTATAGACTGAGCCTTTTGGGGGAACATTTCAGGTCCCATTCATAACATACCCCAAAGGTTCTTTTGTGTTTCTTTTACAACCAATTCCTGTCCCCACCTCAAGACCTTCTTAACCACTGATCCACTTTCTCCCCTTATGTTTTTACCTTTTGAATAATGTGTCATAGGGGATCAGGCGGTGAGCAGGCTGCATCCGTAACTTTCACCTTACCCGCATCCACACTGCTCTTCTTTCTGGACATGTTGTCACTCAAGTCGTTTGCCCCTGTCTTTCTGGGTGAATGTTTTGTTGTTATGCATTCTAAGTGGAATTCGTTCACTCTGGGGACCAGTCCTTTATCACACATGGATTTTGCACAACTCTTGTGCTCTGTGACTTACCTTTCCCTTTTCTCACTAGTTTCTTTTGAAGATTAGACTTTAGTTTATTGAGTCTAATTTATTACTGCTTTGTTTCATGGATTGCACTTTCTATGTCACATCTAAGCAAGCTTTTCCTTATACAAGGTCACAAAAGTATGTTGCCCCTCAGAAGCGCCACAGTAAATTTGACATCTAGTCTGGATCCATTTTGCATTAATTGTTTTATGTAAGCTTTGGGCTGAGACGCTTTCGAAGTATGTGCAGTACTGGGATCAAACCCAGGGTCTTAGTATGAGCTGGAAGCTCAGACACCCTTGCTGTCCCCCATCCTTTCGTGGAGCCGAGATCTTCAAGTCTCTACGACCCAGGCTGCACTGTAACTAGTACTACTTTCGTTTTTGGTTTCGTTTTCTTGTTGGTGGTGTTTTGTTTGCTTGATTTTGTTTTCTTTCAGTTGGATTCAATGATTCTAGCATCACTTATTAAAAAGATTATTTTCTCCCTTGACTTTCTGCTGCACCTGATTGGAAACAGGTTGATCTTGTATCTGAAGATACAGGAAACTCACTGCTACTGACTGCTGTAAAGACTGGTGAAAGCAGCCTGTTGTCTTTTCATTTTTGCTCTTCTAGTTCTTTTACTTTGCTCTGTGGATTTTGGAACCAGCTTGTCAATTACTACAAATATTCCTTCTGGAATTCTGACTGTGAGTGCACCGAAGCTCTCCATCAATTTGTGAAAGATTGACATTCTCACAACCTTAAGTTACCAAGCCATGAGAACAGTACATTTCTCTGCTTAATTAAGCCTCATTTAATTTCTGATCTTGATATTGTGTGGTTCTCTTCATATAAATTTTCTTAAATTCATATTTCAGTATTTAATAACTTTTGTTTCTATTACAAATGATGTTATTTTAATTTCAATTTCTGGTGGTTCTTTGCAATAGAAACACACAATTTTGTATCTCGTGAACTTATTTTTAGTAGCTTTTCTTGGTAGTTTCTTAGACATTTTCAAAGAAGATAATTTAGTAATGATTTGACTAATTTCTCTGTAGAAATTATGTCTACAAAGAGTTTTATCTCCTTCTTGCGACCCATGTGCCTCCCATTTCCTTCCTTTGCTCTCTGCAGAATTTCAGAAACTTACAGTGCTCAGTAGGAGTCCTGAGAGTGAACGTCACTGTGTTGTTTCTGATCCTAGTGGAGATACAAGTAAAACTTTGGCAATGGGTGTTTATAGACTCTTTTTACAAGGTGAAGGAAGTTTACTTTAATTCCTAATTCTCATAGATTTTTAATATTATAAATGAAGACTGAACTTTGGCAAATACCTTTTCTTTATCTATTAAGATGATCATAAAAGTTTTCTTCTTTCATATATTATTCTGGTAAATTACAGTGATTCATTTCTGAACCAACTTTGCGTTTTCTGAGATGAGCATCTCTTGGTGATTATGTGGTGTCCCTGTAATATCAGATCTAATGTGCTGCTTTGATTTTGAAAATTTGTACATCTATGTTTGTAAGAGATACTTCCCCATAGTTTCCTTTTTATCAGAGTATTGTGAGGTGAATTGATGTATTTTTAATTTTTATTCAAAGACATTAAAATCCTTGTCACAACATAAAAAAAATGGGTTGGAGATGTAGCTCAGTGCAAAGGCCCTAGGTTCAGTCTCCAATACCACAAAAAAAGGAAAGAAAGCAGTTTGTTTGCACTGTTTGAGCTCAAAGCACTCTCGTTATATCACTAATAACGTTAGTACTCTATGTTTATTACCTGAAAATTAATATTCTACAAATATTGTGATGTGAGTATCTGTACACATGAAACACTTTAAATTCTTTAAGACTATCTTTATGCCAACAAAGTAAAATTTCATGATGAAAACTAATTTTTATATATTAACTTTTTGATACAAGCAAGTTCTGAGTTAATGTGTTCGTTAAATATAAAATCTCTGCATTTAAGTTTTAAAATATCAATGGAAATGATTATCAAATTGATTGGTGGTGATGGTTAAACATACTCTACTTTGGGCACAAAAACACAGATACATATATTTTTGCACGTGTGCAAGTGTATACACACGCACGTGCGTGAGGGGTAATTGTGTGTGGGCGCACACGTGACCCCGTGTCTGCCATTCAGGGTTACGTGAACTATTCCTGCACTGATGAACCAGAAGGCCGAGTCCAGGCCTGGGCCCTCACCCGTGGCTGCAGGACTCCAAGGGCACCGCCGGGGCACTGAGGTGCATGGTCTCCTTCCCCAACCCAAGTGTCTCAGTGCCCGCGGCACAGCCCCCGTCTCACTGTGATAAGGGTCCTGGGATGCCCTGAGCAAAGCCCTTCTGCAGGGCACGGTGAGCTGTGAGACGGGACGTCCCAATTCCGCCCTCCTAAGCGCAGCCTCCCTCCTGATGCACTCATGGACTGTCTGCCCTCCTAAGCACAGCCTCCCTCCTGATGCACTCATGGACTGTCCGCCCTCCTAAGCGCAGCCTCCCTCCTGATGCACTCATGGACTGTGTCTTGCTTTAGGTTTCCTCAAGAACTCGACACGGGGAAGATGAGTGCGGAAATGATGTGGACTCTCTTCGCTCTCGATGTGAAACACGCCTTAGAAGGTCAGTGCGAATTCTCATACTTACGAGAATACATGCTTCAGTTAAATCACAATGTTCTGTTCTTGACTAAAGAATGGTATGAAGAACTAGTACCTTGAGACATTATTGGGAGCAGTGTAGGTCTTTTGTCCTTTTGGAGTACTGGAGGTTGAACCCAGGGCCTTCGTACTGAGATACATCTCCAACCTTTTTCTTATTTCCTACTTTGAGACATTGTCTCATTAATGTCCATGCTGGGCCTGAGCTTGTATGATCCTCCTGCCTCAACCTCCAGGAATGTTGGGATTACAAGGCTGCCCCACCACGCCCTTGTAATCAGCTTAGCTGTAAAATTTTTTCCATGTGCTAGAGAGATAAAGCACTTGAGATATTTAAAAGTCCTGAAGGACACTTTCTGGGCCAGCTGCTTGAATGGTAGGGTGATGTACAGAGGCCAGATGTTCATTCTGATGAGTGGACCATACCGAGAGGCACATGAGGAGTGGTGGTCAGATGTCTGGAATATGGTCCATGGGTTAAAAATGACCCCAAGGTACATGAAGGTGATGTTGAGGCTTCTCAACAGAACACCACCCTCAGTCCACAGCATATGATGCACAGAAGGGAAGCGATGGAATACATATGTATATATTCTTGGATCTCGCCCTCTGTCCAGAGTTGGACACTAACCATAAACCAGGTCTCTGTGCTCCAGAAAATCACCGTGTAATAAAAAATTTTCTTTGCTCTTAGTCAACTGAAACATTGAAACAAACTAGTGTATATATTAAAATATTTTTTAAACAACAGAATAGATAATTTGGGAGTTGTTTGGATTTCTCCCTACTTCTTATTTCTCTACCTTCTATTGTGCTCCCTCTCTCTCTATATATATATATATACATATATATACACACATATACATATATTTATATATACGTATACACATATATTTATTTATACATACATAGTATCTCATCTAAGAGAAACTATGATATGTAAACGTGTGTCTAACTTACTTCACTTAACGTTATGACCTCAAGGTGCACCCATTTACCTAGGAATGGTTCAAGTGTACCCTTCTTTATGGCAGAGTAGCTCTCCACTGTACGTGAGCGCCACATGTTCTTTACCCACTCATCTGTTTGTGGACACACATACTATTTTATTTATGCTATTAGTGTCTCAGTTCACTGACAAGAAAGTTTTGTGCTTTTATCTCTGTTTCCTCTTGGGGAGAGACTCTTTCTGTCTATGATGTAAGTGTACTCTGAGTAACACGTGGCCATTCTTTTAGGATATGACACATGATGTGTTAAGTATTGTTACTCTTTAATTACTTTGTTATAAAACTTTGTTCTAGTTTTCACAGAAAAAATTTTAAAAATATGTAAGTTCTTCTCCTTTAGCTACTTTAAAATACATAACTAGAGGAGCAGAGAGCTTACCTGACTTTATCATTAAAAAGCAACCACCAAGCTGGTGGATACTGAGGACACTGGATGCCCACTCTATGTGGGGCCACCAGGAGCCAGAGCAAACCAACCAGCACTTGGAGGTGGGCAGCTGTGATGGCTGCCAGGGGTCTGGGAAGGGCCACCGGGGGTCTGCAGGGCTCAGCCCGAGTCCCTCAGGGTAGTGGCAAGGCAGAGTTTCAGGAGCCAGGTCCTCCATGATGAAGTTATCTGACAGACTCTGAAGGAGCAGCAGGAGCCGGCCCCTGCAGCGACAGAGAGCTGGTACCTAACAGTGCCCAGGGACTTCAGACGTGGCATCTGGCAGGGAGCTGCAGGCCGGGCCTTGGAAAGGACAACACAGGGAAGGTTTTTAGTAACCAGGGAGCCATGTGGACTGGAGACCGGAGTCCACACTTCTTCTTCAAGAGCCTGGGGCTCCATGCAGAAAGCTTCATCACTCTGCTGGCCTGTGACTGGGGGTGGTGGGTGTGCACCCTCTCTACACCATGTCTTCTCATCTGCACTGCACTGGTGATGTGTCCAGGTTGGTTGAGGAACCAGTGCTGATAGAGACCCCTCTGCAAACCCCAGGCACTGCAAGAGCAGGGGGCACTGTGGTCCCAGGAAAGGAAAGGGGGCCACTGGTCCCCAGTGATGGCCTTCGGGGCCTTTTCGGGTTCTGTCTCCCAGCAGGAAGTTTCCCAGTAACTCTGCCGTTTCCATCTGATAGACGACTTCCAGGAGCCCATCTTCCTCTCACTTGGTGGGAGTGGTACTTACCAGGGGAACATGGCACCAGGAGCCCGAGTCAGTCTCCTCTGCACATGCCAGGTCATTCTGAGCCTGCCTCCAACCTTCAGAGCAGCATGCAGGTCCACTGACTGCACACCAGGGGCGAGCTACTGATCCGGAGAGCCCCTTACAGCGATCATGTAATTGGGCCACATAATTCGCCTTGTGATCAACGTCTCTGCACTGACTCATGAACAACCTGGTGGGAAATCAGGGTCCCAGTGCAGAGCCTGAGAGGCATTGTGATGTGGCTGCCTGCTTTCCTGAGAGACATTGTAATGAGCTCTTTGCTGCTACACAGGGAAGAATCTAATTAAAAATGAAACGACCTTTTCCTAAAGTTAGCTGAACCTGCAAGAGCCAGCTTATTTTGTTTTCATGTTTGTGTTTTGTTTTTTGGAGACAGGGTCTTGCTTTATAGTTCAGGCTGGCCTGGACTTACCGCTTTCATAGCCCAGGCTGGCCTCGAACTCACAGCAATCCTCCTGCCTCAGCATCACAAATGCTAGGTTTACAGGCGTGCACCACCACATCCAGCTTGTTTTCATGTGTGATAGTCATCACCTTACAGATTTTGTAAACAGGAGTTCACGTAGTTCAGCTTTGAGATAAAATGTGTTGAATGAAGTTATGATGAACTGTCTTGCAAGTTTAAGAAATGATAAACTTTTGTGAGAGAAAGGAGTCTAGGAAGAAAGTACAAGGGTCAGGAGAAATGTCTCATTTACATGAAGTAGAGATGGCTTTATAAAATTTCTGTAGATTTATTCTAAAGATTTCTGCAGTGTGCACCGGTGAGTACAAATATGGGTCTTACAGTAACCTGGATCAGATTTTGAGTTTATACTCTGCTACTTTTCATTCATTTATTCATTATGATTTTGGACAATTTCTAACCTTTAGTTTCCTCCCTTGCAAACTAGAGACAAAAGTTCCTATATAGGAAGTTATGAGGAGACAGACCCAGAGTGAAGGGGGATCATTTCCCAGCATATAATAAGTACTTAACCAACACTAGACCTTCTGATAACACCAGGCATCACAATTTTTCGTAAAGAAGAACTTGGGGACAATTTATAACATCTCCAGATGTCTCCATGGTGGCAAGTCTCAGCACATGTGCTACCATAGGCTGGATCATCGAAAGCTCTGAAAGGTTCACCGTCACTAGTCTAGGTGCTTCTAGGTGAGGGAAAGTTTTCACTGGCAGTTTGAAGGACTGAAGACATTGTCTTTGTCATCCCATGAACGTGGCTTCCTGGTCTTCTTCAATCTGGACACTTTCTGCTTAGCACACAGCCTATGTAACACATGTCTGTCCCAAGAGGTCCCAAGGTAGTGGGCAGTGGTCTGCTGGGTCCACAAGGATTCAAGAGGGTTCTCATTGATAGTTCTATAGAATGTGTAGGGTTCTTCAAAACACTTGTTGATAAGCAGGTTTGTGACCTCAAGTGATATTTTGAAATTGCAGGCATATTTGAGAGTGATTAGGTGATACAGAATATCTATTAACATTTGTAAAATTCTCAGGCGAATCCCTGGAAAAAATTAGAAGTCACTAATAGTTAAAATAGTTAAATAGAAGCAGCTGGTGTGGACACTCAGGCTGCTTTGTGCTTTGTCTTCGTCTCACTCCCCAATACGCTCCACTGTCAGCAAGGACTTGTGGCTTCCAGATGCTATTTTCTGTTGATGTGTAAATGTTTGCATGTCACCTAGTCCTGGAGATGCTTCCTCCCTCACACTTCCACTAGGGGCCTCTCTAAGAACACTGATTTTTCTCTGTTGTCCTTCACCCAAATGTAGATCTTAAGCTGCTATTAGCCTGTGGCCAGGAAGATAAGGAAATCATAAAGGCAGGGACCATCTCTTCGGGGCCTGCTGGGTGCCTTGGTTACAGCAAGAGAACTGACCCAATGCCCCATCGCGTTCCATAATCCCATCACTCCTAGTAATCTCTTCCTTACATCTTTCTGCTTGGCCTCACACCGTACCTGGCCCACCTCACGTGTGTAGATGTATGGCTCCTTTCTGACTAACCTGCTGATCTGCAGGAAGACTATCTCAAACCACCAGTTGCCAGTTTATCTTAATCCTCATCTTTCAGTAGAAAAATTACTAACTTCAATAATTAGTATGATCCCCCTAGAAATACTGACATACTTTTCTGTCTCTACTCTGACAGCTATAAAATACTAGTGAAAGAAATTAAGGAAGACACAATTAAAATGGGAAGATAGCCTATGTTCATGGATGGGAAGGATTAATATTTTTAAATATTTATACTCTCTAAAATGATTTGCAGTTCAAAGCAATCCTCATCAAAAGTCCAATATTATTATTCACCAAAACATTCTTTTATATCCTAAAATACATAAGCAATTATAAAAGATTCTAAGTATTCCAAGCAGCCTTGAGCAAATGAACAAAACAAGAGGCATCATAAATCCTGATTTCAGAATCTACAAAACCAGTCATTCAAACAAAATAGGACTGCATTAAAAAAAAACTTAGACCAGTGCAGCAGAGAGCCCAGAAGTAACCTCACACACACATAGTTGTCTGGCATTTGACAAGGGTACCAGGAACACACAGAGGAAAGTCAAGTCCTCAGCAAATGTTATTGGGTGCACACTAACGTGAAAGAGAATGCAGTGGAACCCTTGTTTCACATCATATGCATGAAGAAGCTCAGAATGGATTAAAGATTTAAACGTAAGACTTGAGATGCTAAAATTCCCTAAAGAAAACACAGGCAAAATCTCCTTGCCTTTGGCAGTACTGGGGATCGAACTCAGGATTCTGTGCTTGCTAGGCAGGCACTTATTCCACTAAGCTATATCCCCAGTCCCCTCCTTGCCTTTGATATTGGCAGTGATTTGTTGTTGTTACTGTTCTGAGGCAGGGTCATACTATGTATTACACACTGGCCTTGAACTCCCAGCAGTCCTCCTCCCTCAGCCTCCTGACTGCCAGGATTACAAGTGAATGCCATCATGCCTAGCTTTGGCAGTGATTTTTTTGCATCTGACCCCAAAAGCACAAAGAAGAAAAGTAATAATAAGCAAGTGGAACCACATTAAAATGAAAACTTTCTTCACGGCAAAAGATAGTCTCTGGAATAGGAAAATGCATTTGCAAACAACATATTCAATAAGTGGTCAATGTCCAAAATATATAGAGAAGTCATATAGCTCAATAGCAAAAAGGAAACAACCTAATTAAAAGTGGGTGAGGGGCCTGAATAGACATTTTTCCTAGGACATACAGGTGCCAACAGGTACATAAACTGCTCAGCATCATTGCTTGGTATGGAAACTTACAACCATGGCAAGCTATCACTTCACGCTGTTAGGGAGGATGTTATCAAAAAGAAAAGGGATAAACTTTGACAAGGGTGTGAAGGAAAGATTCCTCATGTACTGTTGGTGGAAATTGTTAATTGTTACAGCCATTGTAGAGACCAATATAGTCTGTCCTTAAGAAATAAAAATAGAATCACCATATCATACGGCAGTCCTGTTTCTGGGTATATATACCACAGAGAGAAAAATCAGTGGCTCATACTGCCATATTTATTATTAGTCATGGTAACCAAGACACAAAAGCAACCTAACTTTCCATGTACAGATGAATGGATAAGGGAATGTACACACACACATACACACACATACACACGTGTGCGGAGTTTGCTAAGGCACTAGATCTTAGTACACACAAGTGCACGCACAAGTTTGAGATGCACTGTTGTGCGTGCTAGCTAACTGGACTGCGGTGATCATCCCACACTCTGTCTCACATTACCCGTGTACACCTTGGATATGCACTACTTTTATTTTTCAATCAAACCACAATAAAGATGAGGGTAGAGAACAAAATCCCTCATAAGGAGCCTGAAACCAAAGTGTTGGTTGGCCCTGTTGAGTGGACGAGGACATACTGGGAAGGGGAGACCCTCTCAGAAGTGAGACAAGCTAAATATTCGCATGGATACGTGAAGACCCAAACATTAAACAGGTCGTCAGTAAGGAAAATGGAGAAGGGGTGAGAAGCACTTCTCTAGGTGGCGACAGAGGAAGCGGGCAGTGCGGCCGGGCCCGTCACCTGTGGCGGGAGAGGGGGCCGGGGGAGAGGCAGTGACCGCACAGCCCACACAAAGTGCCCAGGCTGGGCGTCCGGCGACGGAGGACAGGCCCTCTCACCCGAGGACGGGGCCTCCTCGCTGTGCTCCATCCCCACTGAAGAGGAAAAGCAGAACGCACACTGTAATTCGGTCATTTTTCTTTTCTGTCTTGGAGTCAAAGTCTGACATAGCAAATAAATGTCTTTTGATGTTCACGTTTTTCTTTAGGTCCTTTATTATTCTATTGTCTAGAACCAAATTCCGTGCATTTTAAAATATTTAAAGCATTTTTGCACCGTAACCGTACACAAGCCACATAGTACAGAAGGTGAATGTTAGCTTCACCAGTTATGTTTTACAGATCTTTTCAGAGTGGATTTAAGTGAGGTCTGTGTAAAATTCTAAGTGATATTTTCCATATTTACCTCATCAGTATGCTCTCGATATATATGGAAGATAGGAGTGTTTTTCTTATTACCAGAACGGAAGGTTTTACCAGCGACCCTGGAAATTATGCGATGACAAGTTCTTTGGGTGGAAGGACGAGGCGGGCCGTGTTGCAGTCTGCCCGAGGGTGCAGTCATCCCTCAGTGCGCAGTGGGCGCATGGGGATCTACAGTGCACTGAAGGTGCGCGCAGGAAGCGTGCGTATAGATTAGCTACGTGATTCGGAACTGCTTTCGTCCCGAGCAGAGCAGGGGCTGCTCCTGGTTAGAGTTCCTGCCTCTCCCATCATTCTGTGTCAGAGCACGCTGCTCATCAGTGTCCATTTGTGTTTGGGAGGTGGCATGGGAAAGCTTCCGCTCATCAGAATGCCTTCCACTTGGTGGGCCTTTGAGCACCAGCCCTTAGCCAAAGGCTCTGCAGTGTGTACCAATTCATTTCACACTAGCAAGCAAAGCACCCTGAACATATGGCACAACTCTACTTGGATGAAACAGAGCCCAATTCCAGCCATCAAACAGACTCACAGGCTGATTGCTAAAAGTCAGCTGCCAGGCTATGAAATCCAAAACCGTCCCATTAAATCCCAGCGTTGTTCGAGGAGAACACAGAAGCCAGGGGGGTAGGTGTTGAGAGCCCACTGGATGCAGGTGCCCCCCCCCGCCGTTTTCTCCCCACCCTGTCCGTGGCCTGGGGCCTGCACCATCTGCATCTCTGGCATGGGAACACTCGGCTTCCCAGCAAGGGGCACCCAGGGGTGGGGCACCCCAGCCAGGGGGTGCAGACTGCGACAGCCACACAGGTATCAACACAAGGACAGTGACGTGGGAGTTAGGTTTCTCACCTCCTAACTGGGTCTTTGGAAGTGTGGGAGAGTCTGACCTGAGGGTGGCTGCAGTCACCCACTGACCTCACGGGACCCATGGGCCCTCTCCCACTTAGTGGACCGCGTGTCACATTCCCACCTCCCCAGCTGCTGCCCTTGTGATGGATTTGAAGCAATACGTTCTGTATTTCAGGGTGGACAGGGAGGGTTAGCCATGTGGTTAATCTACAAACATACTGATCAAATATTCGGCTTCTAAATAATAGCAGAGAAAAGCAGACATGCAGGAGCATTTGTAATGCCAGCATTCTCCTCAGCCTTTACCCGTCTACCAACTCACCTGTTACCTGCTTTAGGGAATGATAATTAAAATGTTCTGGCTTAAAAGATATACTGCATCCCTTTGATAGATGTCAAAGTAAGTGTATAATTAACCCACTTACTCTGGCTCCAACCCGGAAAGTGATTGAACAGCAAACACAGGGCCTAGCAGCAGTGTGTCAAATGCAGCCTCACTGGTGGTATGGGCAAATCCACAGCTCGTGTGTGCTGGCCCCCGCTTGTTGGCTCTAAGGTCTGCTTCTCCATGACAGTGGGCTCAGGTAGTTCCCAGGAACAGAGTTCCAGAAGCCCGATGGCCCAGTGTGTCAGCTCCAGATTCGGATCATGCCCAGTCAGGACAGCAGTGGCCTGAGAGTCCTAGGGCATCTTCCCCACCTGGACTGGGGCTCTCAGGAAGTTTGGGTTTGGATTGTTGCTTTCCTTAGTTTTGCTGCCCAGTCCTCTGTGTTGCTGAGCAACCCCAAACTTCCTGCCTTCCTCTGTCTGCTGGTGTTGGAGGGACTCAGACTCAGCATCCACATGGGCCAGGCCAGGCTCTGGCCGCTGTGCTGAGCTTTGTCTCCCTGTACCAGCGAGGCCTGGGAGACCACAGGCAGAAGGCCAGGACTCTGCTTCTGTCCCTCAAGCTGCGTGTCCACTGCTGCCTGACGATTTGCAGGGTGGCCTCTCCCGCGCCCCTTGAGCCAGAGAGGATAAAAGAAGCAGGCCCCTGCTGCAGCACCACGCTGGCCAAGGAGAAACTGCCGGGTGAGACGTCTGCACGACCACGGCTGGCACCAAGCACCCTGACTTCTCACGCAGCGGTCCTCCGAGGGGCGGCTCCCAGCAGAGATGACTCTTGAGTGTTGCCTGTGTGGTCGCTGCAGTGGGAGGTCCCCACACGGGGCTTCTGGGTCACGCTCTGGCCCAGGGCTTGTCCTGCTCAGGGCCGCCAGTCCTGAGCCCCAGTCAGCTTTCAGTGCCAGTGGTCCTAGAGCATCAGTCCTCTATGCACTGCTGCTCCATAACAGAGTGCCTGTCCTGGGCTGCACCCACTCCGCAGAGCGAGCATGTGGGAGACATGTGAGGCTGGCGGGCAGTACACCTGTGGTCCCGGGGCTGCGTAAGGCATGGACACCACAAGTCCTGGAGCATCTGCCCTGCTGGCCTTTATAAGATAACACCGGCAGAGTCTGTGTAGGACAGCATTTTGCCTCTTCCTTCTGCCTTTCTCTCAGCCACCCGCTCGGCACGTGCTTGGCACTGTGCCGGCTTCCTTGGCTCCCCTGGTGAGCCTGTGAAGTAGACACGATCATCCCCCTTCTGTGGATGAGGAGACTGAGGTAGAAGAGCCACACCACAATGAACAGAGCCGTCCAGAGTCCAGTGGCCCCGACATGCACCCTATGGGCGCCAGCACCTCCCTGTGGAGCGCGTGTGGGAGGCCTTCTCCCTTTCACGAAGCAGCTCCCAGAGGTGCACTCAGAACCTGCATCATGCGCCCCGGCCCATGTGTGCAAAGGCCCTGGGCCTGGCTACAGACTCCCCCAGAAGCCTTCACTGGTGCCTTCGCTGAACAGAACAGTTCCCTCTGTGCGGCACACCCACATCTGGTCTGCCACAGCCAGAAGCCCAAGAGCAGCTGGAGCGAGCACTCTCTCTGTGCTAAGAAACTCACTCTAAGGGGGACTAGCAGAACAGGGGCAGAGCCAGGGCCTGGTCCCCACTGTGCGCACAGCATTTCTCTTCTGATAGAAATCGGTTTCTTTATTAAAAGATCTCTGGAGACCGTCAGTCACCGCTGTTCATTCAGCTCTTCATAAATACCTTTACATGTTGTTTGTTCGGGATACTCCTTGACACGCTTGGTGACGCTGTTCCAGACATCGCCGGCAAGCTTGCTGCAACCAGGAGAGCCAGCGTGGCACACATGGCTCCCTTGACAGGCTTTGTTTCATAATAAGTAATCTACACAGACGTGCTTAATGTGGCTGGGTGCACGGGGAGGTGTGTCTGTCAGGCACTCTGGCTTTCGTGTTAAATACACCTCTAGACCTGAACCCTCCCACGCACATCCTAGGCCTGGCCTTGCTTTTGCAGCACAGCAAGGTACACTTCACTGTGCAGCGCCAGCCCACTGCCCTGCCCCCTGGACCAACCACAGCAGGGTCAGCTGCTCCACCTCGGAGGAGGCCGCACCATCTGCACCTTGGCTCTTGCAGCTGCTTGGTCCCCGCCGGCGATATCCGTGCCAGCCCGCTGCAGGGTGGGCACCCCAGCAACTCGCTGCCTGTACTCTACCGTGCAGAGCAAGGGACTCTGTTCAGCTCCCGAGCCTCTCTGTGGGCCTGGCTTGCTTCCACCAGGGCTGACCGCGCACCACCTGCGGGCTGCCCCACCCTCAGCCTCAGCCGCTCCGGCGCCTCTCCGGCCTCAGCCGCCCTGCCCCGGCACCGGCTCCTCTCTTGGGCCGGAGCTGTGCACATGCACATCTGGCCTGCCTGCACTGCCAGCTGTCCTGTCCCTGCCCAGCCCCGCCCCTCCCTGACCCCAGCTGGGCCACGTTGCTCCACCCTCTCCCCTCAGTGGTTAGTGCAAAATCGCGTACTTCAGCCCAGCGGTGTGTTTGTATAATTGGTAATAGTTTCTCTTGGTGTGTAGAGCACTGTTTGTAAATGTTTTGATCACAATCAAAAAAGTTCATTTTTATAGTGGTTCAGTATAACGCATACAGATCACACAAAATCAAAGCAAATCGTTATGGAGCACCCATAAGGAGACATCTAGATAAAGACCAGTGTTCAGCTGGCACTTCATTGCTCTGTGTGTGTCTGTGCCTGTATGTACGCATGTGATGTATGTATGACGTGTGTACCTACAATCTTTTCCTAATGCTGTGCATCGACACCATGATCACTGATGAGCTGAAGCCGCCAGTTTAAAAACTACTCTTAAAGACACAATCAGAAACCTTTCAGTCCCACTTATAGTCGAATACTCAGTCTTACTCCAAAAGTAATCACTGAATAAGAACTCAAATATTATGTTCCTGTCCCAGCTCCCGACAATGAATGTAATCACTGCATACTGCAAACAGGTACTAATAAAAATAAAAACTAAAAGAAACGGAGTATAACCTTAAATCTTATAAAAGATATACTACATCTATATCCATATATATTCATAAATTTGACAATATAGTAGAGAATATACATAACTGCCTAAATGATGTTTGAGAATGTGACACAGTTTGGGGCCTGTTTCCTGTATACTTGAGTCTTTAAATATATAATTAAAATGTTATATTTAGGCATCATTTTTTATCTTAAGACTGACTAAGGCATCTGGAACAGCCTGGGAGAAAGCTCCATGGGAGAGTACCCCTAGCACGTGTGATACCCACAGTTCACTGATCCCACCTCACACATACAGAATTAGCCAGGTGTGGTGGTACATGTCTAATCCCAGCACTCTGGGAGGCTGAGGCAGGAGGATCACAAGTTTCAACCCAACCTAGGCAATTTAGAAACTGGGTAATTTAGTAACAGCAAAACCCTGTCTCAACATGAAAAATTTTTAAAAGGCTTGGGATGGAGCTCAGTGCAAAAGCCCAGGGTTCAGTCTCTAGTACCCCCCCACACACGCACAGATAGGCACAGTTAATTATCATTTGTGAATGGAGCATTTGAATATAAAAGGCTGTAGTTCCTCATCATTTCCAGAAGGAAAATACAACACGAGCACAATCCAAATGAAGCTGGCACTGGCTGAGCCCTGGGCTGGAGAGGCGGTGCAGTTTCGTTTACCAGCGTCAAAGCCTGTGTTTATATTTCCCTTCCCCTCCCTTCCTGCTCTTTATCTTCCAGCCATGTCCCTCTGGGGAAAACAGGGTGAAAACAGATGAAGAAGTGAGAAAATCTTGATTAGACCTTTCTTCCTTATTAGTGGTCTTTGAAAACAATGTTTAAAGAAAGAACAAATTACAAATAATTTTTAAAACTAGTTTAGAAGAAAACTGAATTTAAGCAGGGAAGAGAAATATGCAAATATCATAGCCTTAGACGCTAATTGCCGCCCGGCTGTCCCTGGCGGATGTGAAAGAAGATACAATTATTTAGGAACAAATGAACATTATCTAAGCTACTGGAACTTTAATTGCAAAACGTGTCAATGTAGTTATATTGTTAAGTCAAAATCATCACAAGTCCAGCAGTGCATGCAGATGTACAGACATAGCCAAAGAATAGAAACATCCCTAGCTATTTTGGTCATTCTGTAGTGGAAAATATTGACCCTTGTTTAGAATTTGCTGGTGCCCAGGCAGTGAAAATATTTGGGCAACAAAGACAGACTGGGCAAGTGTTGGGTTTGCAGCATTTCCTCCTGATGAGTAGCCCAGAGACCTCAGAGACCTCCTTTGCCTCGGTTCAGAGGCCTCGGAAAGCACTGTGGGCCCTCCTGTGGGTTCATCTGCAGGGACTCTCCCTAGTGTTGTAAAGGCAGAGATCAGTTTCCCAGAAGTACTAGGACCCAGACCAAAAGCCTCATTATTCCCGCAGCCAGCGGTGACCTCCAGGTCCAACAGGTGTGCTCTCCGCACACGGCAAGATGCCGAGATGCAGCATCTGCAAAGGAAGCTCCTGTCTCCAGGAAGCCAAGCGCAGGGTCAGGGACCCAGAACTGTTACATCCGCACTCTCAGAAGCAAGTCATAGGTCAAGTCTGTACCAGCGGGGAGGGTTACCCACTGGTGTGAGGACCAGGAGACACACCCTGGGGTCCCCCCCCCCCCGAGTGCTGCTGAATGACAAAGGACCCTGGTGTTAGGCAGTCTGTGAGCAAGAGATCTGTCTTCACCACCTATGAACGAGGCCACTTGAGGTGACTGCGTGCCCATTCTATGCCATGGAAGTGAAAGGTTGCCTGCGAAGGCCTAGAGACCATGTCCACCCTGGAAATAAGTGCCCAATAGACACGGCTCCCTTAGGCAGGGCGTGCGTTAGCATCCTCACCTGCAAGGGGGCTCAGTGCTGGGGCCTGAGCCCAGAAACCACCCACAGACATCTCTGAAGCCCCAGGCAAGTGAGTAATCGGTCTATGTTGTTAGTGACCTAGAAACGCCATTTTTACCCTCTTGGAATACACAGAATGTAGGAAACATAACATTTTACCAAAGTCCAGAGGCTATCGCAAGGTTATTTCTTCTTTCTCTATCAAAAATGTATCATATTGTCTTTCTGAATGAAAAAGGCAACTATAAGAAATTTGGAAAATGCATATAAACATAAAGAACTCCCAGACTCGTTATCCAGATAGTACATATGTACTTATATGTGTGTTTTCCACAAACTTACATAATTTGTGTAAGCACATTTATACCTTTAATTTTGACATTAATCAAAACACTTTTTTATTTTAAAGAGAAAGAAAATACAGAATTTGAAAACAAGATAATAAGAGAGTAACAATTGTTAACATATTGCATATTGTTATCTTCAAATTAGTTGCTCAGATTATAAGCGTGCATAATTATTCAAACCATTATAAGCACAAATTTTTTGAGTGAACTAAAAGAAGTCAGTAGTATAACTATATCTATCTTATGTATAGATCTAGAGGAAACATTCCTAAAATTCATTTGGAACCAGAAGAGACCTAGAATAGCAAAAGCAATTCTGAGCAACAAAGGCAAGGCAGGGGCATCACAATCCCTGACTTGAGATTATGCCACAAAGCTACTGTGATAAAAATCAGCATTACAGCAGGGGACGTAGCTCAGTGGTACAGCGCCTGCCTAACAAGCGCAAGGTCCTGAGTTCGATTCCTGACACCAAAAAAAAAAATCAGCATAGTACTGGCAGAAAGAAATAAAAACAGACATGAGGGTCAGTGGAACAGATCAGAAGATGCAGGCACAACTAAAAACACTCTCAGCCACCTTATCTTTGACAAAGGGGCCAAACACATTCACTGGAAGAAAGATGCCTCTTTAATAAATGGTGCTGGAAAAACTGGTGCTCCACATGCCGAAGATGAAAACTAGACCCATGTCTATCACCATGCACCAAACTAAAGTCAGAATGGATCAATGATCTAAATATTAAAGCAGAAACACTAAACCTACGGGAAGAGGAAGTAGGTGAAATCTTGAAGAAATAGGTGTAGGCAGAGAGTTCCTGAACAAAACAAAACTGCATGGGAAATTCTTCAAAGAACCACAACACTTCTTTTTTTGTCTTTTTGAGACAGGATTTCACTATGCAGTTCAGGATGCCATCGAACTCCCAGCAATCCTCCTGCTTCAGCCTTCTAAGTGCTGAGATTACAGGCGTGCACCGCCATGCCTTGCCCAAAACATTTTTCATGGGAGACATTGTATTGCGTTGTATTCTACTACTGAACTGTCGCTGACTTTTTCCTGGTCTTACCTAGCTCTTTCCCACAAAGGTTGACTGGTCCTTTCTGGACCTGTGCATGGGTCCTGCATGCCGTGCTCCGCCTGTCTGAGGCTCTCTGCATTGAACCTGAGGAACGCGCGTGTCCCTGGCATGCACAGCATCTTACTGTGCCTGCTCTAACGTGTGTGGTTGCAGTGCAGGATGGCAAGAGCAGGGCAATCGCCGTGTGCACCTCTTGTGTTTCAGCCGTATGCCAACTGGCTTTCTGTTTCAAAGGCTGCTTGCGCAGCTGACTCCACCTGAGTCTTGGGGACCCTGCAGCAACTGCTGCTTCAGCGCTGTGGTCACTTTGCCTTGCCCACCCCGAGGTCTACACTGCCCTGGTGCCGCAGCCACTCTGAGCCTGGCCTTCCCCTCTCGCACCTCATCTCCCAGCCCCGAGCATGTGTGCCCTGGTGTGGGCCTTCAGGGTGTTCACTTCAGTCTCTGATAAGGAACGTCTGGGCCCTGGGTAACACAGCAGCAGGGGCCGCCGGGCAGCGGCCACACACTGATAGCTGGCACGTGCGTCTGTGAGTGCCAGTAGAGGGCCCCAGCTTGGTGTCCACATGGGTACCCAGTGGAGTTCCTGACTGGCTTCTGTGCCGTAGCTGTCAGAGCTGTGCCCTAGGCTATACACGTGTGTCCCCCACCCATGTGTTGGATACACACACACACGCGCGCGCTCACACACACGCGCGCGCACACGCACACACACGCACACACATACACGCGCACGCGCACGCGCACGCGCGCACACACACATGCGCGCACACGTGCACACGCACACACACACATGCGCACACGCACACGCACACACACACATACACACGCGCGCGCGCACGGGCACGCGCACACGCACACACACATACACACGCGCGCGCGCACACATGCACACGCACACATACACGCACACGCGCACGCACATGCGCACACGCGCACACGCGCACGCACACACACGCACTCTGTCATGGTTGGGCCGAGCAGGCCTAACGCTGTCCCGTGCCTCACACATCACCGGTCCTCTGTTCGCAGGTCTCTGTGTCCTGCAGTCTGTAGCTTCCTGGCGGTGAGTGCATCTCCCTGGAGCCTGGGCTCCCCACAGACTGCGGGGAGAGGGGAGACGGTGCCCAGCGGGCCTCAGCAGAGACACAGCTTGACAGTCCAGACTTACATCCTCGTCTTGGCAGAGCACTGGTAGCCAATAGCAGGCCCTCCTGTGCCCCGCCCCAGCCCTGCAGGGCAGCGGGGCCGCCCCACAAGGCCAAAGCAAGTGGTGTGCAGCGGGCCGGCTTGTGACAC
Organism: Dinomys branickii; assembly: GCA_004027595.1. Classification (NCBI taxonomy): domain Eukaryota; kingdom Metazoa; phylum Chordata; class Mammalia; order Rodentia; family Dinomyidae; genus Dinomys; species Dinomys branickii. The sequence continues at coordinate 80,174 of PVLD010006552.1, read as the reverse complement.
TGGCAGCTGTAACTTCGTGATTGAAAAGAACAGCGAAGCCCCTGAGGGCAAAGGGTCAGTGCGTCAGGCTCCTCCACACGGCCCACCCTCCGTGTCTTCAGCTCTGAGGGCAACACTCCCTGTCTTACTTGTCACTTTCTCCCAAACCCTGGTAGTTATTTGTCGTAAACCATAAATGGCAGTTTCATGGAATCTACTGGGAGATTTAGTCTTAAAAATGTTAATACACCTGGTATTCTTCCCATCATTTCTCTTTATCAGGTTCAGTCATGTATGGCATGACAGAGGTAGATGAGTCTCACTATAAATAGATACCTGTGCTTGTGACAGCTTTCTCCCTTGTAATTTTACTTAATTTTTTGCTTAATTGGATTCTACCCGAGTTCGTTACTTTCAGATTTTTATCTTCTGCTAATTCTTATTCTTCACCTCTGTGGAAAATTGACATCGAAACATTGAAGGCAATGCTTTTTCCACAGAGGTAATGCTTTCGGCGTTCCTTTGTTTCTGTTTGCCTAGGAGGAAATACGTCACATCCTCTGGAAGTCAGTATCAGAAAGTGAAAGTAATGTACCTACGGATAAAATGAAGAGATTTGACTTAGGTAACGAACTTGAATTTTAATGGTACTTCATCTTCTATAGTTAAAGAAAAGCATGTGATGTACTGAAATGTACATTTGTCACTAAAATGCTCCATTGCCAAACAGTAGGGCAATTTGAGGTAGAAATGTCAGAACCAGTATTCTCAGAGCACACGTCCCATCCAGTCTTGTCTTAGCCACAAAACAGCCTCCAGTCGCATGTTGACATGAGTGGAAGTCTCGGATTCAGTAGTACCTTTTTATGAATAAGGAAAAATAAACTGTTGATTCTGCTCTTAGAATTACTGCTTATCAAATTTTACTCCAGTTAGTGTGACAAAGCATGATGGCCTTTAGTTTTTCACTTTTAACATTCTTATGTGAGTTTGAGTCCTAGTACAAAAATAATTCTTATAATGTCTTACTCATCTTGGTTATCATTCGGTAATCAAATCCAACAGAGACCAGGTATCAAAATTTTCAGAAAACTTGTGGCAAGTATAATACTAATCTTTACCCACTTTTCTCATATTGAATTCTACCTTTCATTTATGAGCTTAGACATCTTTAAAATATGCTAATTGTTCATGCTCATTAGGCTGTTAAGCTTCTCAGCATCCTATGAGGAAAACCAATGGTAAACATTACAGTGGAAGTTAAGGGACACAGAGGAAAATGACTTGTACATGTTCTCCACGCCAGTACTTTTAAAAGAAGCATCATGTTTAAATTTGCAATAACAGCATAGAAGTGCTTGCGTGGGAATTTAAACCCCACTTCTTTCCTCCTGCATGGAAAAGGGGCACCACGAGACCCATAACCACGCTAAGCGCTGCCGCAGGGGTTTCCAGCGCACACGTGCCAGTCGGGCAGCGGAGAGCTCTCTCTGTCTGTTCCACCGAGATCCTGGCATTTGATAACTGGATTCAAAGGCTGACAGCCCTGAGGGAACAACTTGGACATGAACTGGACAGATGTTGCCTACGTGACGACCCAAGGCTTCTCAAGGGCAGTTTCAGACTTTGGAACCATGCTGCGATCCCTCTTAGAGGACTCGGGACAAGGGTGACCCTGCCAGCAGGCTGTCATTCCTTCTGGCGGCGCTGGGAGGAAGTGCTGCTGACAGAGGGCCACATGTGGCTCTTGGTTCTGGTGGCTGTGTGGCTTCGTTAGGCCACGTGCTCCCGAGAAGCAGGAAGGCTGACTCCATGCAGATCACATCTTCTGACATAATGAGTATGTTTAGATCTCAGGTCTTCATCAATGGGTGATAACCATGCTAGGGAATCACCCTGACCAGTTCTACCTTCCTGAGTCTCAGGATCTCTGCTGCTGCCCAAAGCTCTGACCTTCCTGTCTTCCCTTCCACCGTAGGCTCTCGGAAACACCCGCTCCGTAAGGCTGGGCATTTGGTGTCTCAGACTCAAGTCACAGCCCAGCAGCTCGCGCCACTGCACGGAATTACACATCCAGCTGGTTTTGTTTATTTTAAACTCTAAAGTTTGATGGAATGAATTTTTATTTTTCACCACTCTTGTATGATCCGCCTTCTATGAAACAGATTTCAAGTCTACGTAATGGGAGCTGATTGCAGCCAAGGAAGCAATTTTGAAGACTGATAGTTTTGTATTCTGTGAATCACTTTCTCTTACCAACTAGCATTTTCCAGAATTCAAGATATCCTGTAGGTATGGCGATTGTATCTGTTAAACATAATAAGGGAGAATTTCTCTACAAAATGGAACGATATATGAAATTAGAGAAGCCCCAGAGAAGCAAGACCACATGTTCTGCACAGCTATAATACCATTAAGTATCAAGTAATCATTTGGTAAGATACAAATTTGAAGTTCTACCACAAAAATATTCTTAAGGTGTGAGATGATCTTTAATTTGCATTTTAAAATGCTCCTAACACCTACAAGAATTTCGTTTGTTTACTTGCACACTCACTAAACTAGTATTTCAATACCTAATCTGAGACAGATAATGTGCATGTACTTGAGACCAAGAAAGACATAGCTCTCCTGGCCTTACGAAGTAGTGCCAGCCAGAGTCGGGTTTTAGCCAAACACCCACACTTCCTTAGGTACCGTAACCACATTACCTACTGTAAAACATGAGAATATGGTACACAGGAGCATGCAAGAGAGGTATTTTGTTTCATCAGAAGATTCAGAGAGTTCTCTAAGGAAAGAATGTGTGAGCTGAGATTTCAAGAACAAGCAGGAGTTATCCAGCTGAAAAGGGATGGAAAGGTCTATTAAAAGCAAATGTGTAAATGGACAAATGATAACAAAATATTCTCTCTTAAATTACCATTGTTAAGTATTCAGCACTGCTGCGGGCAGTCTGAAGCCTGTGGAGCTCGGGCTTCACAGTCCCTAGTGGCTCCTGCACCGAGATGATTTGCCTCCTGAACTGAGAGGATGGTTCGCCGCCTGCAGGTGTTGGCTCAGTGAGTGGTTCCACGCGTCTGGTAGTGAACCTTCCTTCTACAAAATCAGCCCACCCCGCACAGCTGCTCTCACTGGTCACCCAGCCGCTGAGCCCAGGTTTTCCCAGCTCCTGTCCCCAGCCCACTCCCAACCTGGAAATGAGTCTGTCGGTCTCTAGCTGTCTCACTGTGCCCCTGCTGCCTCTGTCACGAGCGGGTCTCCAGCTGGCAAGCTTGACATGCATATTCAGTAGATCTGAATGCTGTTGCTGCATCTATTCTGCGAGCTGCAAAGAACTCACTCAACTGAGGCTCCAAAATTTATAAACTTGTAATTCTCGAAACATTTGGTGTTTTGTCATAAAATCTGAGTCACACGCCCTCTGGGGGAGTGGATTGCTCAGGCTGCAGCCCTTTCCTGCCACAGAGCTGTGTGCTTGTTTATCACCCAGCTTCCCACATAGCTGGCTCTTCTCCAAGAGGCCAGGTTGGGGTGCAGATTCGTGGTAGAGGGTCACTCCAGTGCATCAGAGAGGGATGGGGGTCCACTCAGTCCCGCTGCAGACAGCAACACTGGTAGGCAAGGTCACTCAACATTAAACAGGGGTCTAGGACCCAGCACTGACCAGTGCTTTGGGCTGTTCCTCCAGAATCTCTCTAGTGGTGTCCCTTATAGGTCCTAGGGTCATGATTAAAACCAGTGTTTAAATCCTATGGAATGTGAAACAGTTTTTGAATAAGATATTATGGTCAGCCTGAGGCATCACTGCACTTTAGGGTATGATGAAAGTTACGTTATCACTCTTACGTCCTCGCCTCTGTGAGGTCCTCTGCCTAAAATTTCTAAGTTCCCCTAATCAGCAAAAATGGCTATATTCATAAGACAAAATGGTAAAATATACAAGATGTGATAAAAACAGTGTACATTTAACTTTTTAAAAATGTAAAAGACACATTGTCCTGAATCCCCTCTGAATTCTCCACCCTTACTTCAAACACACTTATCCCATGTCCTTGCCACTTTTTGAAGCACTTCTGGAAATTCTCTTTCATAAGTGTCTTTAGTTGCACTGTAGCTATTTTGATACTGGAATTGATTCAAAATGTTTCCCTTTTGTGGTCATTTTGACTCTGGGGAGAGCCAGACCCAGAGAATAAGGTGGACGACAGCACCGTGATGTTTCCCTGAGCCTGCCTTACCGTGCCACTTAAGGTGGATGACAGCACCGTGATGTTTCCCTGAGCCTGCCTTACTGTGCCACTTAAGGTGGATGACAGCACACCGTGACGTTTCCCTGAGCCTGCCTTACTGTGCAGTGGCAGGCAGCAGCAGCCAGCAGTCACTATAGTCCTTGTCCCACCTCAGAAAGACACTCATGATATAGGACTCCAGAACTGCTTCAGAAGGTGGCAAGAACAGTGAGATAAGTGTGTTTGAACCAGGCGGAGTTCTTTAAGGGGGATTCAGAAGAACGTATTTTGCTACAATAACTTTTGAAATGTAAACAGTCACCATATTTGTCAGTCATACCTTCTTCGAGGTTGGGACCAATGTAGAATCAGGACTGAGGCTGGCAGTGCAGGCTCCTCTTGCACACAGTCCCAGGGGAGCAGCAGGAGGTGGGAGGAGACAGCCCAGGGTGGGCAGGGTTGCAGACTTGCCTTGGAGCCTAGGCACGAGGAGCTCACACAGTTCGGAGTGAGTCTCACTGAGGTGTTACGCACCCAGATTGTTGAGATCCAGCCTGGATTCAGCCTGGTCACTGCTCGCTTTACCTCTCCCATGGTCAGGAGAAGGATTAGTCGTGGCTCTCTGTGTGTGCCAATGTATTGTCACAGGCTGCTAGAAGATCTTCTACCCAGATATGCTTTGAAAACTGTGAGCTGAAACCAAATATATCAGAGCTACAGTGGGCATGTCTAAACAGGCTCTTTAGGCAAACAAACTGTCAACAAAGGAGAATAACCACTGTCACTAATAAGTTAAAAAATAAATGAATATACAATGTTTTAATGATTCCAGTCAACACACAAAATAAGTGAATCATTTTTCACTCTACCATCAGGACTTCTCAATTAATTCCATTTTCTTTGTAAGTAATACAGAGATGGAGGCAAATTCAGAGAGCTAAATTAAAAATAACTTAGTTGAAACCTACCCAAAAAAGAAATTCCTATTTTTTTGTATGTTGTGAATAATTGATAGAAGTCAATTCTATTCTTAAGAAAGAATCTCAAATATAGGTTATATTTAAATAAGTAAAAGAAAATGTACAGGAAATTGTTTAAGAAGTGAAATCCATAAAAATTCAAGTATTTGAATAAAAATCTGTGAGCAGTGATTTTGCAGTAAAAGCATTGCAAACTTATGAGAAAGAGTGAAGCTGGTTTATAAGTGGCTATATAAGCTGAGCATTGTGGGAGAAATTATATTTGTATTTTATTGGTAGTTCTTAATAAAAATGGACTGGCCTGAATAAGGCCTCTCACTCCATGGCGGAATGCTGGGTGCTGCAGCTGCAGTGACCCTTCCCTTGGGGACCCCTAACCCACGGGCCTGTGGGCCCTCCCACCTGAGTACTGTCCTCCTCCAGCATCTGCTCAGCAAGCCCTGGGCTCTCTTTTCTCTCCAGAGACAAGCTACAAATGCAAGTCAGACCCCAGTACACGCCCGTGTCCAGGCTGTCTGGGTGATGTCTGCACCATGGGCAGCAAGGTGTGGGGGCCTCGGCCCTGCTCCTCTCTGAACTCAGCCCTCTGGGTCTCCCTCTCTGTCCTGTCGGCCTTCTGCTGTCCTGAGGCTTGTCCAGCACTCTTGCTGAGGGCTGCCTCTGTCTACACTGGAGGTTCCTCCAGAGCCAGCTCCAGGGCATGCCCTCTGGGGGTCGTTGGGGGCCCACCTTCCATGCCCTGGCAAGGAGCCCCTGCCTTCTCCTCCCACCCCTCCATCATCACAGTGAGTGGTTTCTGGGGCTGCGTCTCCTGGCAAGGAAACCGCAAGCTGTGTTTTCCACTGCTGTGTGCTCCATGGAGAGAACAGTACCAAGTTGGCAGCAGATAGTCAGCAAATATGTGCCACATAGATGAGCAAAATCCGCATCTCAGTCCCAGCTCCACTGCATGGAAATACTCCGCATTACATGCATCCCTGGGATTCTGGGTAAAAACACAGAGGGAGTGAAGCCGACTTTTGACTCGCCAGTGGCTCTGGATTCTCAGGGACCTGACCACCCCCACCCTGCCCCAGTCCAGCTGGCCTCCTCCTCCCTCTCCCATCCATTCTCCTGTCTAGGTATCCGCCTCTGTTTCCCAGCACCAGGCTGTGGACAGTGCCCTCCCCGCCTCTGTTTCCCAGCACCAGGCTGTGGACAGTGCCCTCCCTGCTGCTTGCTCACAAGGCCAGAGGCCTGGGCCGGCTACAAGTGTGCTCCTTGGGCCACCGCTGCAGAACCCTCCGCAGGGCTCTGGTGTGTGGATTTGTGGTGCAGGTCCGGCAGTGCCATGAACCTAGGAGCTGGCAGTGTCCAGGCCTCTGCAGGGGCTGGGGTGCCACCAGGAGGACCCCACAGCCCTCTGCACAGAGAGCTGCTTCCTCCCTTGGCCCCTGGTGCCTAGTATGCTAGTTTTTCTTTATTCTTTGCTTTTTCTTAGGTTTTTTTCTAAGATTTTTTCCAGACACACAAATAAAATAAATTTTTATGTTTTTTATGCTACACAAATTCTTAAGGAATTTGATTATAAGTTCCTCTTATAATTAAAACTTCCTCTTTGCTTATTTTTATTTGTGAAGGATTCATGAATCCAAGTTAATTTTCCTATCATAGTATTTATAACCATTTTGCACATTTTTATATTATTTCTCCAAGTTTATGTCTTGTTAATAGTGTGCCTCACTTCTGGCAGCTAGAATTGTAGGTGCTATCTAACCTTCACAGTGATCCTGCTGCTCTGCAATTTTACACAGGTTATTTAAATGGAAAGGATAACTCCTAATCTGTCTTATTTCCCATACTTGCATGACTTAGCATTCACAGTGTCTAGGAGGAAACCCATATCTGTATATTATTGATGTGAATGCATGGAACCTTGGATGGATGTGTGTGGGTATGTGGGAGTGTGTGCCCACGTGCACGCATGCAATAATCTGATATACTCTTACTTTAGGACTCAGGTCTCTGGGTAGCAATGCTGTGTGTTCACAGGCACGTGATATCTAACCACACTGTACATGGGGCCCTGACCCCAGCTTTGTCCCTAATGAGCCTAGCAGTCCTGCTGTATCACCACATGCTAGAAGTAGAGCCTTGCTGCCCACACCCAGAGGGATGCTGGGATATGACTAGAAACACTGTAGGCAGTGAACTTCAGGATAAAACAGAGTTGTGGTAGATTGACAGCTGGTGTTCAACTTATAACCCCCAGCTGAACTGAGTAAGCGTGGTGCTGGGTGTGGGAGGCCCACCTGGGGACTGTTGTCAGCAGCGTAAGAGGCAGAACTGGACAAAAAGAAGAGAGGCCATTGGGAGCGGAGGGAGGCTGTTGGAAGCTGGTAGAAGCTGTAAGGAGCTGTTGGTTCTGTTGGAGGAGCTCGTCGTGCTGGCTTTCCTGATGAACTTGGCTGTTTTCATCCTCTGAGGTCCTCAGGACCTCATTGGCACTGAGAATGGCTTTGGTTCACTTTGGGGGAGCTCTGGTCCTCACTTTGAGCATCACTTCCTGGCTGCTGGTCTCCTAGAGGAGCTTCCTGCATTGGCTTCCCTGATGGGAACTCAGCTGTCTTCACCACTGAAGGAGCTCAGGACCTCACTGTTGCTGAGGATGGCTGTGGTACCTTTCGGGGGGAGCTCTGGTTCTTCTTAGCATTGCTTCCTGGTTCCTGGTTCCCTCAGCCTACTAGCACAGATCCTTCATCCCACTGGCACAGACTTTCTAGATTCCATCACTGACCTTTGGGCCTTCCTAGTGCAGAGCCGTGAAACAGGGCTGCACGAGAGATTGTTATGGGCTCTTGGCCTCCATTGGATTCATGGAGGCACTGTTATGGGCTCTAGATCTTCAGCGGGACTCATGCAGGACATTCCCTGTGGGATCCAGGCCCTCAGCTGGATTCCTTGATCTTAGTGTGTGGAAATATTTCCTGTACTCTTTTGTATATTGTGCTTTGGGTGACTATTATAAATAATCATATAAAATATGTGGCCTGTATTATATTGTGTTCCCTTGCAAAAATAAAACCCAAATCAACACAAGGGTCGTTGTGCTACAACAGTGTCACAAAATAAAGAACAAAAGAGTGACGGGTGTTAGAGTCCACACAGCTGTCTTTGGCCTGAGAATGGGTTGAATGAACTACACCCCTATCATGCGAGCCAATGCATGACTGTACATCCCTACAGCATCCCTGAAACCCCACACACAGATAGAATGTTCTTGAAAACATACCTTCTATCCAAGCAAAAGCCAATAGACACCATATAATAGAAAAATAGTCGCATTATTCTAAATTGCCAGGCTTTTTGCTTGTATAAATTTAAGAAAGTAATTTTTTATTATACTAGTAAAATATATTTTTCACTAAACTTCAGGCTAAATTTTGTATAGAATTATACAATACTACACTTTAGAAAACTAATTAAATGTTTCATTTTGTAAATGTAACAAGCTACTTGAATCCTTGTTGCCAACATTAAAAATTTAGAGTATTGACGGCTACATAAATTCTAAGAGTCATTCATAGCTTATGAGTTTAATAAAATTTTGTCAGCATGGTCTACCATTAAGCAGATGTAGTTTGAGTTAAAGTCAAAGTAGTTTCAAGTGTATTTTGAGTTTGATATTATAATCTCTTAGTCTAAAATTTGTTAGTGCATAGGATATAATTACACTGTTTGAAATATGTCCTATATATGATTCCACATTATGGGAGAAATGTGGGAACACATGGAAAAACAGATGCATGGACTTTAACACAACCGCTCACTCTGATAGACGCCAGAGGATATGCGAGAGCCTCTGGGCATGAGCGAGGTGAGGTTACTTCTGTGCGCTCTCCTCAGCATGAGCTCAGCAAGTCTGTGTGATGGGGGTGGGGAGCATGGTGGGTGTCCAACTCCGGCCCGGTACTAGTGTGGCGTCCCATGAGACAGGGCTGTGTGATGAGCTGAGTTCCCTGCCTGTGAGGGCTCTTGGGCCAGGGTCTCCCCTCATCACCTTCTGTAGTCCCCGCCTACAGATGCTGAAACAAGTTTCCTCCTAAGGACCGAAGGGCTCACACTCTCTGCAGGGCAAGGGGCGCAGGAGCCACCATCCACTTTGGCAAAGAGTAAAACGAATGTGGGGGTAGCTGAGCCGAGACATCTTCCTCGTAGTGCTGCGTCCTCTCGGCCGAGAAGTGCTAAGTTTACTGCTTTTGCTTCTGTGTGAGTCCATGGTTCTGTTCCTCCCCCCCCCCAAACAAATTGCCTTGAGTTAATTGTTCAGATAAGTAATTTGAAGATGTTTAATTTGCAGTATTCTCTCCTTTGTGTACAATTTGGATCTAAATCCCTCTGCAGTCAGGTGTTAGAAAGAAAGCAGAGCCTCTTTTTTTTTTAAAGAGAAAAGAACAGAAACAAAGACATAAACAAAACAACATAAAAACGAGACAGAATTTCCAAATAAGGCAATAGAAAATTAACAGTGGTTGTTATATTATGTATTGTTGTCTTCAGAGTAGTTACTCAGACACTCAGAAACAGGCATGTAAGATTGCTCAAGCAATTAAATGTTAACTGTTCCTCTCAATAAACCAATGGAAATTAGTAATACAATTATCTTAGCTATCTTGTGTATATATATTTTCCCTTCCCTCCTTCTTTCTTTCTTTCTTTCTTTCTTTCTTTCTTTCTTTCTTTCTTTCTTCCTTCCTTCCTTTCTTTCTTTCTTTCTTTCTTTCTTTTTCTCCTTTCCCTCATCCCAGTTGTTCTTTCCCTTTGAGCAGTTTCTTTCCCTTTCACAATATCTATTGTACCTTTCAGGTTTTAGTTAATCTTTCAGTTTTTTACACTAGGGAGACAATACTACATTGATACATACGAATCTGATTTATTTCACTAATGAGTATGTTCTCTAGTTGCATCTGTTTATCTATAAAAGCCTCTAGTTTATCTTGCTTTATAGCTGAGTAATGCTCCATTGTATTTAAAAATACCACATCTTTTTATCCATTCCTCAGTTGATGGGCATTTGGGTTGTTTCCAAGGTTTAGCCATGACAAATTGCACAGCCTCAAGTTTTTGTAACAGTCTAATTGGTTCAATTGGCACTTGCAGAAGTTAGCCAGCATGTAAAGCCTGGGATGTTTCTGCCATAACTCAAGGCCTTAGCTTGATGAAGATGCTGGCAGGGCTTCTGTGAGGGCGCCATTACCTGTACACGGTCAGGAAGGTTGGACTTGGTTGGATTTGTCATTGTAGCCAGAACTGGCAAGCTACTCGTGGAGGGCGGAGATGAGCATGTGCAGTGACATCCGCACACCTCTCCTCTGTGTCCTGAACATCCAGGTCACAAACCAGTTTCAAGTACACTTTTGATACAAGAGGAAAAAATTCCACATATTAGAAAATCCTGCTGAAGAAATATCAGCAAAGTAATAGGGCACAAAATAATTTCAGCTGAATTGAAAAGGTGAAGATAAATGATACGGCTTTAAAGTTGGATAGTTCTCTCTTTTTCAACTCTCTTCACTCTTTAAGTGTTAACACATCAGGCTGGAGAAGTGACCCAGCCGCTGTACTCCCTGCATTAGCTGGCGTTTATGGCTCCTGATGTGACTCATGTTCTGTCCACTCCGAAAGGTGTAGTTCTTCCCCTCTGCATCGGGCTAAAAGTGGACAAACGTGAGGACAACCTGGGCTTGCTGACAAACAGGAAAATTTCAGTGTGTCTCACTCTTTAGCTACACCAAAATGCTCAGCCGCTCCAGGAAGACATGAAAGCATTCAGTCACTGCCCAGCGCTGCTGGACACACCCTGCCGTGTGAGATCAAGGGCTGTTTTGTGTTTTGTGGAATCTCAGGTGTCTTGTTCTTCTCTTTGGCTTTACCTCTCGTCTACCTTTTCGTTTTAGAAATACTGATGATGGAAGCAGATTGGAATGCAGCGGCACTGTTGGCAAACCAGACTCTGCTAACTGTTTTATCTGTTATAGAACATGAGAAGCAGCGGTTATGCAAGAGCACTGATTACATGAATTTGCATTTCAAAGTGAAATGGTTTTATAACGAGTACGTGCGTGAGCTTCCTGCCTTCAAGGACGTGGTTCCTGAGTACTCCTTGTGAGTAGTGATCTGTTTGTTCTCAGTTTGTTCTAAGTTTTATGAGTTCTAGTCCCCCATTTGTTCTCAGTTTTGTGAAGTTACTGCTGCATAGTACAGCACTGACCTTTCCTCACATAATGTTCCCTTGAAAGCAGGCATTTCCATCACAGTGTGGCAGGATCTGCAGTCTTTGGGAACCATGTTTAATTGCGTTGCATTTTTCAAGTATGCCTTACTTGGATATTCAACCCAAACAGAAGAAATAGAAAATAGGATACGGTTCAAAGAGCAAGTTATTTCCTGTATAACTTCTGGGATACAGTTGGCTCATTTTGATGAGGGAATTGTATATTGGTCCGTACAATCAAATTGGCCCTTTAATTTGAGCCTCTCACTATCTTAGAAATTCATAGTTCTGAAATGAAAATCATTGTTTAACCAGGAACATTTTATTTTGTAAACTCTCCTCTGCTGAGCCCATCTGTAACCGCAGCCCTACCCGTGGTCTTGTGCTCACTGTGTGTCCGATGTCCCCTCTACCCGCTAAAGGGTGGCCAAGACCTCCCTCTTGGCCAAGACCAAGACCTCCCTCTGAGAAGGGCTCAGACTCAGGAGAAGCTGATAAGGACAAAAGTCAGCAGGGCAAAGAGACACCAGCGTGAACTGCAGGAACATAAACACAGTACAGTAAGAAAGGTATCAGTATAGGAGACATCACCTCTGGGGACTACACACAATACTTCCAGATGGTATAGCATTTAACGTCGAAAAACTGCTCAGCTTATGGCAAGAGAGAAAAGGAGAAAGGTAGGATGGGAATGAAAGTTCTGAGCGTAACGATGAAATGTGATTCGGAATATGCAGGCTATGACCCATAGAAAATAGTGCTTGTCTCGTAGAGTTTAAGGTATTTTTGCAAAACCAACAGAAAGTGTTAACAGAAAAAGTAGTTCTGGAATGGATTATTGTGAACAGATGCTGTGAAGCTTCCCCTGTGTTCATGGGGCAGTGCAGGCTGCGGAGAGGCACAGAAAAGGGTCAGAAGTTTAGACGGTCATGGGCAGTATCATGATGACACACCAACAGCCTCCTCCAGCTTTTCCTTGTGGATGTTCCCAGGGTGAAAAAGGACGAGGCACAACACTGAACTAGAAAGGGAGGGAGTTATAGGCCAAAGGATACGGGATGTCCATTACACAGGGGGAGTGAATTCAAGAGACCTGTGCAACGTAGTAACCGTAGTGAGTAAAAGTGCATCATGTTTGTGAAAACTGCTAAGAATCCATTCTATGTGTTCTTACCACAGTAAGTCCTAAGTAAGAGATGCATGTGCACCCCTGTTTATAGCAGCACAATCTGTCATAGCTAAATCTTGGAAACAACCCAAAAGCCCGTCCACTGAGGGATGGATAGAAAAGATGGAGTATTTGCACAATGGAGTATTACACAGCTATAAGAAAGATAAACTCGAGGCTTTTATAGATAAATGGATGCAACTAGAGACCATGCTCACAAGTGAAATAAATCAGACCTGCACGTGTAAACATTGTATTGTCTCCCTAGTGTGAGAAATTGAAAGAGTAAGTACAATAGACGTACAATAGATACTGTGACAGGGAAAGAAACTGCTCAAAAGGAAAGAACAACCGGGATGAGGGAAAGGGGAATAGAAAGAAGGAAGGGGAAAATTATGTGTGCATACACAAGACAGCTAGATAACTACTATTAATATCTGCTGATTTATTGAAAGGAGCAGTTTAATGCTTAATTTTTTTATCTCTTAATTTCTGGCCAATCCTGCATGCTTATCCCCGGTGTCTGAGCAGCTCCTGGGAAGGTAACACATGCGATATGCAGTAGAACTTCTCCTGACTGCCTGTCACCTTGTTTTAAAATTCGTATCATTTTTAATGATTTTTAATTTTATCCTCTTTAAAATAAAAAAGATTTTTAAAAGTCCTAAGTAGGTAACACATGTTAACTCAGTTTAGCCATTGCACAACACAGACCTGTTTCAAAACGTCATTCAGAGTAAGTGCATATGTTTGTCAGTCCAGAGCATGCAAGATAAGGCACTGGGATGGCAGCGAGGCGGCAGAGGGCCTGCCTAGTGTGTGCGAGGGCCCAGGCGCACCGGCGTGCAGTGGTAACACCGGCGGTGAGGACACAAGTGAGCAGAAGTGGGTGGGAGAGAGCTTCTGAGGACAGGGCTTATGGACGGTCAACTAAATACGCATGAGGGTGGGATGAGGAGAGTCAGGCTATGAGCTGCACAGCTGGCAGTGCCCTGTCTCGGAACAGGGAAGGGAGACAGGGAAGCCACTTGCTAGACATCTGCTTCTGGCTCTGTCTAGACTTCCTAATACGCTCGCTGAAGACCAACAAGGAAGGCTGAATACACAGCACAAGAGACTGGACCAGGCAGCCAGGACAGAGACGTCAGGGTCCCGAGGAGGGCCTGCCACACAGAATCCCCCGCAGCCACCTCACCCCGCTCCCACCCCTGTTGCTTTGCCAGTTCGCAGAACCAAACATGGTTGGGGCCAGCAGTGACCACCCGCTCACGCCTACAGCAGCCCCCGGGCTGGAGAGAGACGGTGTCTGTGTGTGGTCCCTGAAGGCTTGGACTCTTGGGACCCCAGTCCCGGAAAGATGTGGTCTACAGACGGCACGTGGCATGCCACATGCTTTTCCCTGGAGGCACTTTCTGACTGCTGATCTGCCTGAGTGTGGAGACGGGGGCAGAAAGCATGAAGTAGAATGCGGCACGGAGAAAGGTAGAAGCAAGTGGGCCTCCGCAGTAGCACAGCACCACGGAGACACAGCCCAGAAGCCAGGGCCTCCGCAGTAGCACAGCGCCATGGAGACACAGCCCAGAAGTCAGGTCTTGTTAGAAGAGGGGATCATTTTAACACGTAGGCCTGTAGGGCCCTGCTCGAGAAATGAGGGAACACCGGAAACAGAGCAGCCTGAACCCCAACCTTGCCTAGATTGAGGTGCATTCCTGAATTTTATCTACAAGGAAAAATTTAAAACCTCTCTGGAGGAAATGGTCAACAGTGGGTCCACAGTTTTTCATAGTTGACATAGAATTGCCTACAAAACAGTGAAAGGCTGCCAGGCAACAGGACACACAAATGTCTAGAACCAGACATAGACTTTGATTTATACTTTAAAATGCTGGAGCAAGGGGTGGTAGCACACACCTATAATCCCAGCACTTGGGAGGCTGAGGCAGGAGGATCATGGTGAGTTTGAGTCCAGCCTGGGCTACATAGTGAACTCAAGGCCAGCCCAAATTACACAGTGAGACCTTGTCTCAAAAAATAAATAAAATAATCTGGAGACTATCAACAGAAAAATTGAGCCTAAGAGAAGAAAAGGGGCTGGGAGGAGCTAAGAGTGTGGAAACAGAGAAACAGAAAACAAGAAATATAGGGGAGAACACAAGCAGGGACGTATGGGAGCAAGTACAGGGGACCAAGGTGCAAAGAGTTAAGCCCTAGGAAAGGAGCGAGAGCAGAAAACGTTCAGCCTTGCACCACACAGCGTGGTTTCAGCCGGCCTGGGCCGCACCCTGGACAGCAGGGCAGCGCCGTCACGGTTTGTGTGCGTGTCCTGGGCTGCGCTCGCAGCGACGGAACTGCTGCTGTGCTTCTCGGAACACGTCCCCATGAGGAAGCAGCTCAGGGCTGAGGCAGAGCCCAGGTGAGGGAACAGGGGACCCAGGCTTTGCCAAAGTGCTGGACACCGTGAGGGCGCGACTCGGGAGTTGTGTAAAACAGAAACAATGAATGCAGGGAAAGTTACCTAGTAATACACCATCTACAGCTATTTAAAGCCAAAAAGAATGAAAAAGACCCTTAAAATGTATTGGGCTCATGGAAGATACTCACGCAAACATGAGGACAGAGGAATGTTAGGTACGAATACGGAAATAATAATAAAAAGAAAGCTTTTATACTGGGGTTTGAAGCCAGGACCTTACACTTTGTTATATACCTAGCCCTTTTTACTCAGAAAAGCTTTTGTGAGACAGTCTTAGCGTCACTAAGTTGCCTGGGCTAGATTTGAATTTGTGACCCTCCTGCCTCAGCCTCCCAAAGTGCTGGGATTACAAGTATGACAGCATAGGCCACTTCCCCTGACTAAACTTCCAAAATATTTTGAATTAAGAAATAATAAGACCTGGCACAATCTGTGGAATACAGAAAATAGAGGGAAATTTGTAGCTTTAATTTCATGTATCTGAAAGGAAAAAAGGAAAGGAAGTCAATAATGTAAGTATCAGAAGAAACTCCAGAGACAGCAAATTAAAGTATAAGAGAGTAGGTGAAATAAAGTAATCAATATGGTCTGGAGTAAAAGTAAAATAGAAAACAAAATAATCAAAAGGGTTTTTTTCATTGTTAAAAGCTAATAAAGTTTTAAAAAAAAAACAAAAAACAGCAAGGCCATTGTGGAGTGAGGATATCCAAAATCACCAAAATTGGGAAAGGAAATAATAAAGATCCTATAATAATTAAGGAAGTACTTATACCAGTAAATTTAGAAATGTATATAAAATATACACGTTCCTTTTGAAATAGAACATATTAAGCTGACATAAGAAAAATATAAAATCTTAATAAGCCAATTAATATTTTAAAAAGTGAATCCCTAATTTAAAATAATGTTATAAGTACAATTTCCAGACCCCCCTGGCTGCAAACGGAGCTCCTCTAGTGCGTAAGAAGTAAATCTCACCCACATTACAAATTTCCCAGGGAAGGCACGAAAACTGAAGCCATTGCTCGAGGCCGGCATACTCTCCCCACTGAAACCTATTGAGAACGAGACAGCTAAGGGTGATACAGGACAGTTTCTGTCATGGGCTAGCTCAGTCACTTCCTTCACTGCCTGGCCAAAATATCTTCAGCTTAAAGGAGGAGCGCTTCATAACAATCCAGAAGTTTCACCCCACATTCTGGGGTTTAAACACGGACACAAATGGCTCTGCAGAGTGGTTTGTGTGGAGGAGAGCTGCTCCGGCCAGGGCACCCAGGAAGCCGATAGAGGGGCGCTGAGAGAAGAGGGTCCCTCCTGGGCCACACCCTAGTGACCAGCCTCTTCTGACCACACCCACCCCTAACAGCAGGTCAGCTTTGAGCCAGTCACCTTGCCAAACCCCACCCATGAATGCATGAGGCCTTTGGTTTTCATCCAAACTATAACATGGATTTAGTTTTCCTAAAATCCTCCAGTGCTGGGAGCCAATACAAAGTAATTTAGGAAAAGGCCAATAGAACATCACCACAACAAAGTTAATTCCCAGAATATTACATTAGTTAAAAAATCATTACAAATCCCCCACATTTAAAGAATAATGGAGAACAATCCCTATAACAATTTCACTAAGCACAGAATAATTTGGTACAATTAAAATCTCAATTTATTTGAAAATGTCTTAGTAAGTTCAAAATAGAAGGATATTATCTTAATGTAATAAAAGACACTCAAAATATCAACAACAGGAAACCCTCTGAGGAAGTATTATACTTATTGGAAAAATGTTAAAAGCCTCCCTCTGAGATAAAAAATGAGTTGTATCTGGGTGCATCACTTCCAGGACGTTGTACTAGAAAGCACAGCCAATGCAGTAAGACAGGAAAATGACAGAAGGTGTGACGGTGGGGTCGCAGTTGCAGAGCTCTCTTCCAGACTGCTCAGAGCCCTGGGTTCAGTCCCCAACACTAAAAAGGAAAGAAAATTATGATTTTAAGAACAAATAGTGATTCTATTTATAGATGACATAACTGTGCCTCTATGAGATCCAAAAGAAACTGTAGGAAAATTATTAGAATTTTAAAAGTAAAGGTGGTGAGTGTACATAAAAGCTTACTAAACTTCTACACTAAAGCCACAAACAAGGAATTACATATGAACCATGGCATTTAAATAGCAGCAAAACTATTAGAAATAAATGGGATGAAAGGTGTAGAAGCCATTTTTAAAAGTAACTGTCACAATATTAAGTGAAATTTAAGAAGAAATAAGTAAAATGTGTAATATTCCTAAATAGGTCAATTATTGTAAAAATGATAGTTCTCCAGAATTAAACTATGCAATCCTATAAAAATTCTAGAAGTTATTTTTGTGCAAATTGGCAAGCTCACTGAAAGATGCTTGTAAAATGCAATGGTCTAAGAATATCCAGACAAACTTGGAGAAGTTAAAAGCTAGAGAACAGTGAATGGTATTGATGACTGAGACTTCCCCAAAAGACCAGTTATTGGAAGGGTGTGGTGTTAGTAAATGACAGAGGAAGCAGTGGGAAAAACTTGCGCAGAGATAGTGGCACACAAGCGTGGCCTGATTCAAGTGGAGACACCCATGCCCCACAGTGGGCCAGCGCGGGTGGTCTTTTCAATAAATGGTGCACAATCACACGAGCATCCAGGTGGCAGGAGAACTGGGAAGCTTTGCTCAGCCCGTTCACAAAGGGTGGACTGTAAGTCAGAGCTGAGAGGTGAGAGGGAAGCAAGCTTGGGGGGGTGGGGGGTGGCCACTCAGCTGTAAAGGTTAGGCATGAAGGCGCAGCGTGCAGACACAGCAGGCTGTACTTCCCAGGAGTCTGGGGGGAAGGAATTGCAGAGCATGTGATGGGGGCCACACACGTCCGAGGTCACATAGCAAGAGCAGAGAGAGAGACAGAGAGTGAAGGAGAGCGGCAGATTGTAAGGTCTCCGAGGAAGCAAAGTTGGGAATGGAGAATGAAAGGAGATTTTTGGTCCGGAATCACTCTCACACGAGAAAAAAACAGATGCTGCCCTTTGTGATAGTAGCATTATTAACTTTTTCTAGGTGGTTCGAACCCTTTGTCATGCAGTGGCTGGATGAGAACGAAGATGTCTCCATGGAGTTCCTCCACGGAGCCCTGGGAAGAGACAAAAAAGACGGAGTGAGTGCAGTCGCTTGTGTCGCCTTGTCACAAGTCAGGGTTGTGTCACCTTGACTTCCTGACACTGCTCTCCCTCAGGCTAATGGTGTTCAGTTCCCCAACAACCAAAATAAACTTAACACAATTTCAAGGGCTGGTCAGAACCTTAGGAAATTGCTTAAATTAAACACAAAAAAATCAATCACCCCTATGCCCTGAGAGGCTTTATTTCTTGAATCAGTCTGAGCCCTTGAGTTCCTTGAGCTCCTACAAACCTGTTGTCCTGGAAGCTGTCCAGAGCTCCGAACCTGGAGCAGCAACCTTCCCTGACCCTCCCGGCAGCTCTGAATCTGCCTCTGCCTGGGGATGGGAGGAAAGAGCCATCCCTCCGCTCAGCAGTGGAAAAACCAGTTAGCAGAGGCTTCCCATGGCCTTGGTTCCACTGTGATTTCCAGAAAAGCTGGTGAACCCTTTGAAAGTGAGCGAGCACCTCTGGGAAAGGCAGGCATGTGATTGTGCAGAGAGCTGGGACGTTGGTATGAAATGCTGGAGACTTGCTGCACTCCGAAGTGACCATCGCTGTGGCTTTGCCTCCTGCCCATAGTTCCAGCAGACATCTGACCACGCACTCTTCTCCTGCTCCGTGGTTGATGTCTTTGCTCAGCTGAACCAGAGCTTCGAGATTATTAAGAAGTTGGAATGCCCTAACCCTGAAGCACTGTCTCACCTGATGAGAAGATTTGCAAAGGTAGGTTAGGGGGAAGGACTCTTTCCTGAGGTTTTATGGGACCCCCAACCCTGGTCCCTCCGTGGTCTGCAGGAATGGTTTCCTATATCTCCTGCTGTGGTGTGGACTGATCTTCCTCAGAATCTATCTTGTGTTCACAGTGCTAACATGCTCATTAATAGTGAAGAGGCCGTCATGGATGGCTGAGTTCTTTCCATCTCAGAGGTGGCACCTTGCAGCAAAGAGTGAGCCTTGCCATTTCTTACACACAATGACAAATATTTCTTAGTAGATGCCGCAGCAGAATGAGACATGTGTGAGCCCTGATTCCAAATCAGCCAGTAGCTGTCGTGTGGGTCTCAACAGTGTGATCGGTTTTCGTGAATTTGGTTACTGACTGATCAGGCAGATTTCTCTTAGGCCTTTTTGCTTCTTGAAATGGAAACCATCTTGCTCTGTGCTGCAACTTTGCCAGGAGATTTTTGGGAAAAAGAAGGCTTTAGAGGAGTGGTCTCTACCCATCAAACCTTACAGTAAACTAGGTGGAGAGTGACAAAGCGCGACCCAGCCCAGGTGCAGAGGTGGGAGGAGCGCCAGGGTCAGGAGGCAGAGGCTGTGAAGAGTGGGGATGGCGGCCCTGGGCTGAAGGGAGGAAGAGGAGCGGCTTGAGGGGCAGGGGAGGGGCTGGCTGCACCCAGGGAGGGAGAGGCAGGAGGGGGAGGGCAACTGGGCAAAGGGCAGGGCTTTGTGATCTCCTGGTCCCCTTAGAAAATTCTGAGCATTTGGGGTGCCCTAGACAGGTCAGTGGCATTGGTTTGTGAATTTCTTCTGTCATGAGTGGAGGTCGGACCCTGCGGTGACAATGGCAGGTTGGATGTCCTACCCACCAGGGTGTGAGGGCCACCTGCCTGCTGCCTGCACTGTGAGCCAGGGTCCCTGCTGGGCATCACCTGGCCTCTGACCTCAGAGAGCCCCTGAGGGCAAACTGAGGACACCACAGAGCTGCAGGCTGTGGTTGGGGCCCGGGGCCTCAGCAGAGGGCCAGAAGCCAGACGAACTTTGGATGTTAGTGTGGGAATATTAGCGAGCAAAGCAGAACCAAAGCCCAACTTAAACATGTGTCTTTCCTTCAACGCGAGTTTGAGCCCAGGGCCTCTGCACTGAGCTGCTCCCCCACTTTGTTTTATGTTTTATTTGAAGACAGGGTCTCTCTAAGTTGCTAAGTTGCTGAGGCTTATTTAAAATGCTACTCCTCTTGCCTCAGCCTCCCAGAGTGTTGGGATTGCAGCTGTGCACCACCATGCCTGGCTTACGTTATGCATTGTTTAAGATGTAGCTTCCTGGGGCTGCCATGTGGAATCCCACACACTGAGTGGCAGTATTTCCTCAAGGCCCTGAAGGGCAGAAGCCCATGACCATGGCGTCCATGACTGTTTTCTGTGGTCCGCAGCTGCCACCTTCCGCTGTGTCCACATACCAAGTCTCTGTGCCTGGCCAGGGGCCTTCGAGTCCAGATCCCCTTTTCTCCTAAGCAGGCCAGTCAGTTCTGATTGAGTGTCACTCTGCTCAGTTGCCCCTTCACAAACTTCTTTTCTCCAGAGTGACATTGCAGGCACTGGGGTGAGGCTGTGCCCACAGCACGCTGAGAGCACTGCTGCTCCTAACCACACCTTAGTGAGCATAATACTGAGTTCACAATCACAGAGTCTAAGGCCCAGGCCCTGCCCCTCACAAGGCTCAGTCAGCTCCTCCCACTGGCCCACCCACCGGCCCTGTCTCTTAGAAAAGCATAGCCCATCCTCACATATGGTGAGGAAAGGCATCACACAGGAGAAATGGCTATGAACTGTGACAGGGAGGTTCCTGCCAAGGTGAGTAAATATAAACAGTTTCACACCTCAAAGATCTACTTCCAGATCATACAACATCAGATACCTTCAAGTGACTGTCAGGGAACTCACCACCATCCTGTTAGCAATGGGGTGGTACCCCTGCTCTGGGGAGTGTAGGGTCCCTGGAAAGTTCCAGGCTGGAGTGGAGAATCAGACTCCTGAGAAAGAGCCCTGAAGATTAGGCAGAGAAGCTTGACTGCCTTTGCAGAAAGTGAGGATCCACGAGGGGTTTTAGGCAGACAGCTTCAGCCTGGACACCACTGTAAGGGTTGTTCTCTCTATTACTTAGGGAGACTGCAGTAAATGTATGCTTGTGTCTAGATGTCCCCCAAAGGCTCATGCAGGCATAGGTGGGGCTTTGTGAGTGTGGATTAAGGGCACGGATAACAGAAACCCCAGCTTGAGTGTGGGCGGCGCCAGTCAATAGGCTTGTAGCTTAGAGGAAATATAAATGGACAGAACAAAGGCAGGCTTGCTGCTGCTGCTGCTGCTGCTGCTGCTGCTGCTGCTGCTGCTTCCTGCCTGCCCTGCTGTGGACTGTTCCTCCTCTGTGAGGCCCCTTTGCCATGCCGCTCTGCCTTGGAGCCGGTCAGCTATGGACTGAAACCTCCACAGACTGTGAGCTAAGTAAACGTCTCCCCCTTTAACACTGGGTGTCAGGTATTTTGTCTCAGCAATGAGAAAAGTAACTGAGACAAGTAACTTCCATCCTTTCGAAATAACAGCCAAGAATCCTTTCTATGGGTCATTCCTAAACAGCACCTTCTTGGTAGTAGGTACAGTTTCACAATACAGCCAAATCTGCCAGAGAATTAGTCTAAATATTCCCTAGGTCTTTTCTTCACTAGCAGCTGAAAGTTGAGTAAATGCCAAAAGAAGACTGAAACAAGGTCACTGGAAATGTCACGCTGGAGAAAGAGTGTGGCCTGCTGTTCTTGGAAGCAGGGTCACAGGAGCACACGTTCAAAGGCTCTGAGCTAATTTATTTAGTAATGCACTATTGTAGCTGTACACAGAGTCAGGAAGGGATGAGAAGAGGGGTCCACACGGGAGGACTCGGGTGGCCCCTGTGTGACAGGTGCGCTGGGGGGGATGCTGAGCTCTGACCCACAGCTGCCAGGCCCTCGTGCTGAGAGCCCTGCAGTGACCGGCACTGGATGGAAGGCGTGTACAGTCACACTTCACTGAAGCAAGAGAGGAGGCTGAGGGCCCACGTACCTGTCACTGAGGAACGGTGTGCTCCGGCTAGCACAGTGAAAAAGGGAGTGGAGTAAAACATTTTTAATACTTGGCAGTTTAGTAACAGTCAATTATTATCATGGAACAACAATGAAAGAAATTTTCTGGGAAAATAGAAATTTGTGATTTTCGTTGAAGAAGAAACTCTACACTGGGTATGGTGGCACATCTGTCATCCCAGCATGCTGGGGGGCTGTGACAGAGAGGCTGCAAGTTCCAGCCCAGCCTGGGCAATTTAGCATTTAAAGAGATCATAACTCTGTCTCAAAATTTAAAAAGCACGAAAAGAAAGCAAGGAACATAGCTCAGTATGAAGGCCCTGGAAAGAAAGGAAACTTTGGGAGACCGACTTAAGAAATTACATCAATACTCTTTAAACTCACTCAGTGTCTGATAACATAAAATAAAAAGTAAGAAAAATACGTAAGGTAGAAATAAGTAAACATCATTCAAATCCATCTTTATCCATAACTCTACTGTGCGTTTTATGTAAGAAACAGAGCAACTGTGCAATTGACATAACATGAGATTTTGTGATGCCTGCTGACTTGACAGGGTTTTGGCCATTTCATGGCCATTGGTCTTGAACGCCCTGCCCTTCCCAGGACTGGAACCCTGGTGGAAAGTCACGGAAACTGTGTGTCTTTCTGGGCCTCAATGTGAGCTGCCTCCCAGGCTGCAGTGACTGGTGAGGTCTGTGGGGTCTGCATGACCTCGGGTGGACAGTAAGGTGTCAGGGACACTGCTCACCTTCAAGAGCCCTGCCAAGACAGGCGCTATGCAAAGTGCTGGGTCCACATGCCACACATGGGGCTGCACAGAGCCCGAGGTCCCAACAACCCTGTGACCTTGAGCCTCTCAGAGGATGGGCTACTCCATTTAGGGGGACACATATAACATTGCTGAAAAGCAGCTCAGGCCTAGAACCAGAGGATTTATAAGTGGGACCCACACATTCCCATCATCACTTCCTGTGCCCCTGGACAGTCACTCCGTGCTGCCTGGCATTTGTGGGGACAGTGACTCTCAAACTTGGATGCGCATCAGAACCACCTGGGGCTACAGGAGCCCAGCCTGGAGCTGCTGACCCCGCAGATCTGGGGTAGGGTTGGAGCATTCACATTCTCCAGCTCCCAGAGAGGTGTCTACAACACTGCTGATCCCTCACCACACTCTGAAAGCTGATCTTCCAGGAGCCAGTCTAACCCCAAGGGACGCAAACCCTAACTCTATCCTAGGCCACTGTGCAGTGTGTAGCATCAGCCTCATAGGTTGGGGTTGTGGGGGTCATCCAGGCAGAAATCCAAGGACGAGGGACTCCCTGTGAGATAGAGCCACACAACCCAGGGATTCCCCAAGTGATGGCAGAGTGGGTCGAGGCTCCTCTGTGCACTAGCAGTTCGCCCGTACACTGGTCGTAGGGAGTCTCGCACTGTCCAGGCTTTCTCCTGGCAAATAATAACGTCTGAGTGACAGCAAGCCCCTAAGCTGGAGGCCACAGTTGCATCTGTTTTAGTTTTTACCATACAGGGAGATGGTTCCTGCAGGGGATGTTGTCATTCAGAGCTGAGAGTAGCGTTCCTACACTCCCAGATTAATTATGCCTCAGGAAAAGGTAAGGCTGATTCAGCTTTACATCTACAATAAAAACAGAGCCACGCGCAAGGTGCTTCAGTCTGACCAGCCAGCTGTTTTCCCAGATACACTGGTCACCTGCTGGTAAGACCTTTTCCTTTTCAAGGCCAACTTTCTATTTAAATTGACACATCTTATCACTGAACTGTGTAGTTGCACAAAATACCGGTTCTCTCTGTTACCCCTACTTCCAGGTTTCCACTGTGATCATAAACGTCCATACAGCAAGTTCAGAGTCACATTCAGTGGATTCAGGCCCATGGACTAAACATTTCTTCTTCAGTTTCACACTTTGGAAGATGTTTTCAAGTTGATTTTGAAATACTAAAACGAATCGAACAAATATATTATACAGACAAGGAAATAAAAACTTTTCTATTTGCTTTTCTATGAGAGATGACATGTTGCTACTGTTGTGGTTGGTTCATCCTTTCCAAGAAGATCACATGCATATTCAGCTTGTGCTACTGCAAGCCACATGTAATAGCAGCAGATGGAAACTCACTGATATATTATTAAGTGAGTGAAATAAAATTGACTTAACATAGTTGATTCATTTTCCTCTGTTTTACATAATTAACAGAAGCTTTTGGAGAACATAAAGGCCAAAAATAGTTACCAAAGAAAGGAAATATAGAGTTAGGATGAAAAATTCACCAAAAGGGGAGTGATTAAGCAATACTTTTAGCAAATAATATGTTATAAATAATCTGGTAAACAAGAGGAGCAGAGATGGCCCGTTGGCCGCCTTCTATCATGGTCTCACACACACAAGTTAAAGGAGGAAAGGGTTGTTTTGGCTCTCAGTTTGAGAGGGTTCAGTTCGTGGTCAGCCGCCTCCAAGGTGAAGTGGTCTGATGGAAGGGCCTGGAGGAGGAAGTTGCGCAGCAGGGAACCAGGAAGCAGAGAGACAGCAGAGAGACTGAGCCTCATAGCGCAGGAAGCGAGGGACTTACCATGGGCTGGCCCGTGATGGGGTAATGCTCCATCACCTAATTACCTTCCAGCAGCCCTCCTCTGGGAATGTGAGCCTCCAGGGCAAGCACTTTTTACCAGAACCGTACGGGTAATGCGACATAGGAAAAGCTGCAGGTGTAGGTTTTGAAAGGTGATTTTTTTATAGTCCTGCCTAGTTTATCACTGAACATAGTCATTGCTAAGTGATACATACGAAAATGCTCTGATCCCCACTTATGTATTGGCATTTAAGAATAATGGAGAAAGGTGAAAAAATAGCCAACACAAAAAAATCTGGCATGGTAAATGCGGGGTGGGGGTAGGGTTAAGAGCTAAAACCTGTAAGACATTGTACAAAGCATAAAGCATCTTTTCAGAAAAGGGAATGAGGAGCTCTAGATGGTCAGGTAGTAAAGACCCACTCATAGAGAAGTTTCCAGGTGGCCAGTACATCTTCTAAGGGAAGCAGGAAAATAAAGGATTTCCTTATGTGCAAATTGTGTGAAAATAGAATAGACCCATGTAGGATATTTTCCAAAAGTACTCAGGACTGTAGCACACAATCACCTCGATACAATAGTCTGACTGTCGTTCAGCAGCGGTGTAGACTGGATCAGTGTTCGTGGCTCCCGCAGCACTCTCCTGCCTCAGGCTTAGCTGGGGTAGCACATGTGGGAAGCTGTGTCCCCAGTGGGTAAATTTCCCTGTTTTCTTCCTCAGACCATCAATAAGGTGCTGGTCCAGTACGCTGCAATTGTGTCCAGCGATTTCAGCTCATATTGTGGTAAAGAAAACATGGTAAGTAAAACTCTCTCTACATCTTGATTATTCCTCCATTGAGACTTACTTGTTCCAGCTCAGGGCAAAGTCAGCAAGAGAAGTTGTTTATTTCAGTTTTCATAACAGATCAGAAATAAGAATCCATTTGAAATGTACTATTATTTGTTAGTGGCCTTGAACTCATGTTGGTACAAGACTTACAGGAAGGTTGAGAGAATTTTGACAGCAGCTGATGTACAGTTTTCCATTTTGATATGGAATAAGATGGGAATCCACAGACTCAGAAAGTCCTGGAGCTAAGATTAGAGTGAAAAACTAGATGAGCATGACACCAACTAGCTTCCCCAACACTAATGTAGGTGTGCTTTAGTCCTTCAACTTTCAAATAAATTGAAAAGGGTGGTTCATAGATGGAATGATGCTGATTCTCACTGTGAGTGTTTAAGTTAACTGTCTTTATGAGGGAGTGTTGATAAAATCCAAGCCAGTATTATATCCCACTCGATAAGAGGAATAAAGAGAAGCAAGATAAACGAGATAGGTAGTAAAGGATTTGAGGGTGATACAGATGGTGTTAAAATGGAATGGACCCGTTCTTGGGGTAGAATCTGTTATTTTTATGATGGGCAGGTAAAGGCTTTCTTATTTACCATTGGCAGTATCAGAAGAAATATGTTAACAACATGGTAAGAATTTTTTAATAAGAACAGTATTAAGACAAAGTGGTTAAACAGTGAGTACAAGATTTTTAAGTGAAAAACATGGTTTTTTTCATTTAAGAAAGAAATCAGCCCTCACTATCAGGCAAGTCTGAAAGAGAAGTGTAAGGAAGCTCCTGGTCTCTGAAACCTTCTTAGCCTCTGGCCAACAGCCTTTCCCTTTCTCTGAAATTAATATGCTCCCCAGAATCCTATTACATCAACAGTGATTCCTAATTGCCATTGCCTATAAATACTCAAAAAGTGAGGTAACATAATTATATTTTGGAAGCATATATTTCTAATTAGGAGATAAAGGGTGATACATGTCTGAAGTGTTAAAGTTGGAAAGTGCCTCAGAGTCAGAAAAGATTCTCTTTATATTGGGACAGCACAATGAAGATTCTGAAAGGTGGTTTGAGATACTAACGTTGATCTGATGCTCAGAAAGGAAAATTAACTTTCAAAGCCCCTGAAGACTTCTACCTTGTGGTTAACATTCTGCACTGCATTTTACATTAAAACCCTGAGATGAAAATTATACACCAGAATTTATTATATTACTCTATGTATTGTCCTGTATGTTTCATACTTTCAAAATCAATTTTATACATAGTTAAAAAATCCTTCATTAAGGTAGAGCACAGAGCTTTTCTCCAGCTTTCCCTCTCTCATACTTGGCATCTTGGCCAGCCTCACATTTTACTGTCTACACATGGAAGATCATCCGAACTTCTAGGGAAGAACGTGAACTTGCTGCCGTGTGCATGCCTTCTGTTGAAGCACTCTGACAAGGTGATTTGTACATTTACACAGGTGCAGAGTTGTCATTACCATTTCATTTGCAGCAACACCATTGAAATTTATTGTACACTTTATAGTATATGTATGATGCTAGCTCTAGCTCATTTTCAAATCAGGCTAGAAACGTTTATAGTTAGATACTGTTTAACATAAGACCATAACATGTGATTTGTCAAGGATTAGAATTAAAGGCTATAGTTCAACAAAATGTCTATGTCAGAATAATTTCTTCCCACTGTGGCATTTTAAATTGGAAATAGAACAATAGGTTTTTGTCCATTTTATCCTCATATCCAAAAAAATCAAGTCATAATTATCTAATTCAGAATTACTTTGTCTTGAATATTTTTAAAAAGTTTTTCGACTCTCAAAACACTTCCCCTCTGAGAAAAAAGGATGCTAGCTTAAACAAAGCTAACTTCCCTTGTATTTCTGGTCCCAGCTGTGCCAAATCAAGGTCAATAAAATGGTTTAAGGTGTTATGAACCAGGTCAAACTGTACACATGAAAAGATTCAACTGACTTCAAACTGAGGCTCACCAAACCCCTCCAGCAGCAATGCCTTTGAATTAGGTTAATGTTCCCTTGACTCTGAATTCCTTTTCTCTATTTCATTTAGTCTGGGTTGTTTAAAGTAAAGCTGTCTCAAGATTAGATTTAAGGTAGATTGGTGTGATCTAGTTGTCACTGGTGGTTTCAGAAATTGGTTTAACAAAAGTGCACTTTGGACATCCCAAAGCCAGGAGAGTTGGCAGAGGGGGCGCCTGTATGCATTCATCCTCTGTGCCCGGCTGTACCTCTTCTCTCTGTGACTGACAGGAGCCGGCCATGCCCAGTGAGCCCTGTGCCCATGCTCACGGTGCCTGGCACATCTTATTCCCTGGAAACGGCTTCTTTAAGAAGACCTCAGTGGCCTGTGGATTGGCCTTTATTCATGAAGCTGGTCCTAGAGTCCCATTATATGTGCCAAAGCAGGTGGCCTTGAATGCTAATGCGCAGTCAGCACAGAAGAGCTAAGCTGACTTTGTCCTCAGGAGCAAGAGAGGAAACCCTTCTCCCAGAGTGCAGCTTCCCCTTATGCTCATCATCCTCCTGGACATTGGACTCCTTCCTCTAGAAATCCCCATATCAAGCCAAATCATCCCCTTCTAAAATGGAAAAGGAAAATTACATGTCTGGAATATAAACCTCTAGTGGAAGAGCAGTCTGCTGGCTTGGTTTGTGGCCTTGGGGTCCAGATGCTGAGTCCGCTGGAGGTTTGAAGATGCCCATTCCTGCTATCAAAAGGAGGAAGCCTGGACCAAGGAGCTCTCACTGTGGCTGGGATTAGAATTCCCAGGGTGAACCTCAGTTACTGAGAAAAAAATAAAGTTGCTGGAGAAAGGGGACAGAATAGACATTTTAAATTGTTTTCATAAGTCAGAGTTAGGATGTGGTCACTTTAAGAGTCAAGTGGAAAGCTCTTCGAAGGTCAGTGATGTGGTGGGAGCCACAGTAAATCTCACAGATGAGAGCTGCCCCCTCCGACGTCCTGCGGGTGGCATTACCTGGCCCTGGTTCCCAGCACCCAGAAGTTGTACCCATCTTCCTTTCCTTCTCTCACCTCCCTCTCCAAGCCACGGCTACTTGGAATCAATATGCAATTAAGTGGTTTTTTAACGATGGCGAGTTCTATTTCCTACTGAGAAATTAATCTCTACTCTCTTGAGAGCATATCTGGCTCTGCCACACAGTTCCACATCTTTGTCATTGTCTCATTTCTGCCCCTTTGGAGACAAGGTGAGAAATGTCTTTGAAGCATCTGTTGTATGTGAGTTGTGCCAGGAGTCTGTGAGGCAGGAAAGACCCCGCAGTGAGTGCGGTGTATCTGTGGCGAGCTAGGGACCCGCTGGAAACAGCTGCAATAGCTCAAATACAAAGTGGTAAAAACAAACGCCAAGTGATAAAAAAGAAACCTAGGAAAGAAAGCCCAGATGCGCATGATAGATGTGAGTCAAACAGCACAGAGAAAAGTGAGAAGGGGCACCCAGAGCCAGTCACACAGGGTCTTGGATGCCAGCAAGTGGGCCGCTTGAATAGCAGGACAGTCTGCCATTGGTGCTTCTGTCAAACTTCATGCTTTCTCTTGCATGTAAAGTGCAGATTCTGTTTTGGTTTTAGAGCAGTCAAATCACAAAAGATTTTAAACCAATCTGTTTTCCTGAAAATAACATCCTAAAACAAAACATGGTTGATTCTAAGCATGAAATGCCACAATGTTATGGATCAAGACACTTAGGTATCCTCAGATGTTTTATTGTGTAAAGATGTCACTCAGTTTCATTCCTCACAATGGTCATTGCATTTTTCTCTTCTACTCTTAGCAAAGCAATATTTGCCAAATACAACCAGACATCAGTGATAGGTGTCTGTTACCTCCTTTGAATTAATATGACCCTTTCTCAGTAACTGCAGACATCAGGGGAGCTCACAACGCCCTCTTATTTTCTTCATTTAAAGCCTTGCATCTTGATGAATAACATTCAACAGTTGCGTGTCCAGCTGGAAAAAATGTTTGAGTCCATGGGAGGGAAAGAGGTAAGTGTGGTTCGACCCCTGCGTTTGCCTGCAGCCTTCTGAGATCATTAGCAGCTGTCTCACCAAGGTGATGTGGCTTATCGGGGAGCAGGAAGTGGTAGCGTTGTGAAAGTCCCATTGGCAGTTAAGAGAATTCTCATCTTCCACAGAGTACTTCAGTGAGCAGAAGTGAGAGCGGAGGCTAGAGAGGGCTTCTGTGCATGCGTATATATACCTGTGTGTGCACAGTTGAGTACGTGTGTGTGCGCTAATGACCTGCAAAGTACCACACACTACAGCTTTTTATTGTGTTTTACAGTGCCCATTTTGATGTTTATTCTGAAATATGCTCTGTGGCAGTAGTGTTTTGCTATATCACAGTTCATTTTCCACGTCGAGAAAGCTGTGTCAAAACGTGTCGTGTGTTGTGTCCGTAACGTGTCCTGTCTCTGTCTGGCGCTTTTGGCTTGCAATTCCATGAACAGAAGAAGGAAGGAGAGAGATTCTCTTATGAGGTTTGTCTGTGAGCATCCCACCTTCCCCGGCTGTCCTTCCCTCTCTGGCCCTCCGGACCTTGTGCTCCCTGCCGGTTCTCACCTGCTTGTTAGGGCTGAGCCAAGAGGGACACGGAGCTGTGCATCTGCCTCTTCTGCTTCCCTTGCCTTGGTATCTTTTCTTTAAACAAAACAATTTGTACTTTTGATGAAAACATGACCTGGCTTTGTCATACAGTTCAGAAAAATAGAACAAAGTACAAGCTATGATCTCAAATTATGGTGAATAAATGAAAAGAAAATTATTATTACAGTAAAAAAAAAAAACCCACTGTCATTACTCTCCCTGAAAATACCCTCCAGTGGGCTCTTTCATTTCCTCTCGCCATGAACCCACATGAGCATCTGGCAGCTGAGGACTGGAGATGCCAAGCGGGGAGAGAACCCACTCCTTGTGAATCCACCCTGGGGCAGCTGTGGTCGCGGATGTGTGAGGTGTCTTTGCCTCATCCTTGCTGTGGGAAGATTATGAGGCATATGCAGTTAGGCTGGGGTACAGAGGAAATGCCTTTTATATTTCTAAATTTCTGAGGCTGCAAATGCTTCTCCTGAGATCAAGCCTCTTCATGTGTGATGTTGCTTTTGACCCTAAGGAACATTGATCTGGCCCTACCTCTGCGTATGGACCATGCCTTTTTCATTTCCAGCCTTTTAAATAACGGAGCTTCTCCTCAGCATCCCACAAAGAGCAGCACAAGAATATATTGTGATGGTGCAAAAGTTTTCTCAAAAAAGAGCTTTTCTGAGCTGTGTTCCCAGTGCAGCCAATCTCAGTTGAGTTCATATAAAATAGACTCCATCCAGCAGAGTATGTTCACGCTGGTGCGAAGGCAGAGGACCCCAGCCTCATTGAGCAGTTGGGACCACAGGTTTTGTCTGTAAACTTAGCGATGTTTCATATCCAGACTTTTGGGTTCATCTGCTGTTTTGGAAGGTAGCCAAGAAATGACTGATCTCTTGTGGGAGATCCTGGCTGCTTTCAGTGGATGTTAGGGACCAGAAGTCATTTAAGAATTAAGTGAGGGGTAAAATGTCAGATTTCCAGGAATTCTCCTCATGCTGCTTCTTACCACAGCGTCTGAGCTCTAATGTGAGTAACACATTGCTGGGCTGAACAGCAACCAGACAAATCAGGAAAGACAGACAGACAAAGTGGGCGGAACCCAGAGAGCACCGTGGTCTGCCTGCCGGCAGCCCGGCTCACTGGCTGCGCTCGTTCCCATTCAGAGTGGCTGTTTATCTTGCAGTGATGGGCATTGAGCCCAGCCCTCCTGGGTGCTAGGCCAGCGCTGTACCACGGAGCTACATCCCTAGCCCCGAAATGGAGTTTTAGTTCCTACAAAATGATCAATTTGAAATGTGCATGGTTCACATTTTAAATTTAATTTCAAATAAGTGACTAAATCACAGAGCTCTTTTTCTTACTAGAGAAAATGGAAGACAGGAAGATTGAGCTTGATGCTTTCATGTGGTATCTATTCATTAAATTCCTCATACATAATTTAAAGGGAAAATGCAATTAAACAAGTGAGAGGGGAGAGATGAATGCCTGGCTTCTGACTGCAGGATCTGTGGGGGCACAAGTGGCACTGGCCCCCTCCACTCAGTGCACGTAGACCCCCTTCCCTCCCTCTGTCACCTCTCCAGGTGTGCCTGCCTCTCTCCAGGGAGCGTCTTTTCTCCTGCTTTCCTCTGTGTTCCTGCTTGCCTTCAGTAGCCCAGGAGAGCTAAGCAGGCCCAGGCAGCAATGGCAGAGGGACTGAAGCATCAAAAGAAAGCAAAGCTTCAACTGAGCCTGAGCATAAGACTCGGGCCGGGCAAAGGGTACCTGATTAACACAGACTTGGGGGCTGGGGATATAGCTCAGTGGAATAAGCACTTGCCTAGCAAGCGCAGGGTCCTGAGTTCGATCCCCAGTACCACAAAAAAAAAAAAAAAAAAACACAGACTTGCTTCCAGGTCCTGGCTGCTAGCTCAGCCTCCAGTGGGCACAGGAGCCCAGAATAACAGGTGAGCAGGGACCCGGCTTCAGTGACAATGAGAAAAGGCTCTGACGGAAGAGCAGGGTCCCTCAGTGACTGTGAGGAACAAGATGGTGCTGGTGCAGGCAGCTCCTCCACTGACCCACAAAGGCCACGTGTAGCATGCAGACCTCACTTGCTGCATCTGGTTGGAACCAGCTAGCAGACCTGGACTGCGCTGCTGAGAGTATGATGCCCAGACTCACCCTTTCCGGAGGTGATGGTTTCAACCCCACCTCCCGTGCTGGGATGTGCACTGCTCGCTGCAGAGTCCAGTTAGAAAGCAATTGCTGGTGTGCCGCTCCCGGGGTGATGGTAGCACCATGTGTCCGTCAGCAGGCTTCTAGGGGTAGCCTCGCCTCCTGCTGCCCTGTCCCCTAGGCGAAGGCACAAGTGGGCCTAGCTTTGGAATGCTGGGCTCCGCCCCCTACTGTCAGGGGAGAGGACAAGCTCTTGACCTGCCTAGGCCCCGCCTCTGCCCCCCCCCCTGCACGCAGGTACCAGAAGTCTCCTCTAGTGAGCAGCCCACTGCCTGTAGGAGCCCAAATGGAGACGCCATCCAACAGTGACAGTCATGGGCATCCGGCGGCTCCCGAAGCCACCCCAGAGCACAGGTATGCATGTGTGCAGTGGCCACCAACATTTGAGCCAGGAGCACAGAGAAATCAAAAGAAAAACGCACCATTTCTTTTCCTGTAAACTGACTTCCCAACCCGCTGCCCTGCACACAAACTATAAGTACATTTGCTCACAGCTGGGACCCTTCCAATGTGCATGCACACGCATTTCGTAAACCATGGAGGAGAGGGAGCCTTCAGGAATGGATGTAAGCATCAGGTGATTCTCCCTGTCAGGAGGCGGCTGAGGCCAGAGGCCCGTCGGTACCACGGCTTCCCAGCCGGCAACAACACGGGCTGCCGCGGGACACTTCGAAACAGCTGGCTTTCCTGGCTGAGTGATGGGTGGAAGTTCAAAAGTACAGCACATATAGTTTAGATTATTTTAATAGTTTATGTCCTGAGTGTAACTAAGTACATGCAAATTACAAATAAATAGTCTAAGTTCATTTTCTAACAGCAGCATATTTTTATAATATATTTTAAATATTTCTAGATCTATAGTTTCATTTGTACAAGTATATGAAAAAATTAAAAATTGAAAATGTAATTTTCTTTTCAAGAAGTCATAAGATCCTGGTTATGGAATTCTACATAATTTAATTAATCTAGGAGAGTTATGACTCACTGTGTAAGCAGAAGAGGCATTGCCTGTTCACAATCCAGTATTGGTACAATGATCTTAAGTGGCAGAAACTGTATCAGCCACCACTGGGATCACAGTGTTCAAGGGGAAGGGGTTTGTTTTTGCAGCCAAATCCCGCTCCCTGCTGATCACCCAGCAGACCACGTGAGTGTGAAGCGATACCTTTTTTCTTCCCCACAGGGAAGCTCACCCGGAAGAGTAACTTTCACACATCTCTAGGCCCAGTAGGTCCATAACATCTGAAACATAAACATATTGCCCTAAAATGTGTCTATTTTAATGAGAAACTTGAGAACCTTAATTACACTTCCATTTCAGAGATTCAAATGTGTAGATTGTATTTGCTTTAGAATGAGGAATGTGCTGTGTCACTAACTTATACCCAAATACCCAAATGTGCGAGCAGGCAGCGCTGAAATCCATCTCCAAACCCACTGACCACGTGCACCCAGTCACCAGCCACGTAGCCCCGCACCAGACCAGAAAGAAGCGAACCTCATCACTTTGCTCTCAGTGCCCCCCCCCACCTCCCAGCCACTTGAGCACAGGGCTTGAGCACCACTACCCTTCAGGACCTGAGGGACCGATCCCCAGCAGCCTCAGCCTGGTGGAGAGCGGCTGACCCCACCCAAGAGACACACCAGCAGGACCAGGGCAGGGGGCCTCGTGGTTTTCACTTACAACAAATTCTCAGGTGACACCAATATTCCTGGGCTGGGGACAACCTTTGTGGGGGGACTGCGGCTCTGTGTTCTAGGCCAGAAATGAGATCATAGGGAACGGTGGGCCCCTGATGCTCTGCCTGGCTGCACCCTTCTCCTGCCCAGCACTTTCTGATTCAGTGAGTGGACCTCGGACCATGTACAACAGTAAAGGTGCTTAGCTGCAAAGGAGGACACAATCATTCCAAAATGCAGTGGCTGATGTCCAGACAACTATGCAAGTCCAGCCCTTTTAAAGACACCCTGTCTGCGCTTACATTTTACACAGAATCTCAGTAAAAGTGACGTGATAATTTTAAAGAAGCTGAGCACGGTGCTCAGGTTGCTCATCCACCTTATCCCTGCACAGAAATAGATATAAAATGTAGTCATTGATAAAAGGGCGTCTATCTGCCGCTTTTATCTTTCTCAGAGATACAAACTATAGGGTACAGAGGGTTACAAAGTACATACTATGCACAGTTAAACAATAAAATAGGTTAAACTAGTCACGTTGTATCTTACAGTTCTAAAATTATTTCCTAGAACAATTTAAAGACTTGGAAACTATAAAGTTTAAACTTCCATTGTCTCACTATATCTACTGTATCTGCAAGAAGTAGGAAATAAAAAGATTTCTCTTTAAAAACACATCTTTGGAGCCAGGGATATAGCTCAGCAGCACAGTGTCTGTCTGGCAAGAGCAAGGTCGCGAGTTCGATTCCAGGTACAAAAAACAAAACTAAAAGAAACATATCTTTGGCCTTAAGGCAGTTACAAGGAGTAAGAGCTAATGAGACAACAGTTAGGGCAGAGATCTCTAAGCACCCAGACAAGAGCTGCCTAGAAGCCCCACCCCGGTCTGAGTGGGCCCTTCCTCAGCTCCTGCCCTTGATACTGTCAGCCCTGTGGGAGACAGAGGTCACAGTGTGTGCAGCACGAGGAAAGAATTGACTCTTTCTTCTGTTCGTTCACAGACATGTATTTGCTGAGTACCTATCGTGTGCTGTAAGTTCTGCTAGACACCAGGGGCTCCATAAGTACTAAGAGGACCCCCCTCAAAAAACCTATTTATTTTGCATTCGGGAAGTCAGAACAATTGCAGAGGTAGGGTCTGTGGGCGGAAATACACTTTCTAGGCTGGAACCGCCCTGCAGATGGAGGCTGCAGTTGCGGTGCTCCACCTGCAGCAGCAGCGCGCACCCCAGCCCCTTGCTTTGGACTGAGCAGATGAAGCTCCAAGGCGCGATGCGCTGTGGCCAGAGTCAGCAGCACTGTGGTTATTTTTGTCACGCAGCAGCAGATAACAAGGCACGGTGAACACCTGAAGTCCTGGCCTTTCGCTTTGGCAGCATGCAGATATTGCTTGGTTTCTTTCTCCTCCTGTCTTTGCAATTAGAGCTAACAAATTGAATTTAATAGAAAATTAAGAGAATAATGAGGCCTAGAAGGGCAACTTGTATTGAGGTTATTTAATAAATATGATTAAGAATCTAGTGCTGCTAGCACAGAAAGTTCCGCTTGCAGCTGAGTGTGTGAAATTAAGGTGCTGGAGAAGATGAGGAGGTCGAGAGGTCTCCGGACCAGCAACCCTTGTCCAAATGAAATAAAGATCCGGGTGAGTGCTGTGTGTTAACCTGATTCCCAGAGCACCTGCAAGGTCACAGGGTTGCTTGCATCCTGCCAAGTCTCTCTGCAGACTGAGCACCTCCGAACCTGTAGAAAACTCAGGGAGAGCAGATTCACGGACAGCAGGAAGCAAAGTTCCGCTGGAGACCCACCCACCCCGTCTCCCACAGTCGGTCCATTCTGTTACCTCTGCACAGTGACTTTCAGCTGCTCCAGCCTGCCCCCCACCCAGGCCACAAGTCAGGGTGCTAACCAGTAAAACTCCAGGTTTTGTCATTGTCCTTGTGTTCAGCTTTACTATTTTTACTTTATGATTGATGCACAATAATTGTACCCTCTTGGGGACACAAGTGATGTTTCAGCTTCATGCGTAGATCTTAGTGACCAGCTCAGGGTGATTAGAATGTTTACCGCCTTAAAGTTTTATCATTGGTTTGTAGACAGTGCAGCCAAAATCTGCTTTTCGAGCGATTTTGAGATGCACCTGTGTTACTGTCAACTGTACCTGCCACAGTGTCCAGCGGAGCACCAGGCTTGTCCCTCTCTCTGACACGGTGCCCAACACCCAACCACTTGCCCAATGGGCCTTGAATGCCATGGCCTGGGGTCATCTTCCCCGTGGTGAACAGTGCCCCGAGTTCATTATGAGCGGCAATGTTGGCAGCCAAAGGGGACATGCAGAGGAAGCACAGCAAATGCGGTGACTTCGTGAGCACAAAGAGCTTGAGCTCCTCCACTGCTCACTTCTTACCTTGTCCAGGTTCCCAGCTGCCAACGCGTGCAGCCAGTGAGCCTGAAAGCCCCCCAGGGAGCCCTGCGGGCCACCTTGCTCCTCTAATGAGCACAGCTCTGAGAAAGCAGCTGAAGAACGGGCTCTTCACCCTTGGGCGGCTCCAAACGCCTGACACATTGCCAGCCTTGGTTCCCCACCCGACTAAATGGGAAACTGACCTGTGCTCTGAAATTCTGTGGTTTTGAGGCGGGAACCTTGTTAGCAACCCACAGAGGGATGGCACGCAAGGCGTAGGCGAGGAGAAGGGAATGTTCACACTCAGAGAAGAGAATGTCCCGCCACTCACATGAGGCTTGAAGATGTAATTCAAAGTAAAACAGGACAGTAACACAGAACTAGAAAACTCCAAAATTGGCTGGCATTCACTAACTCAAAACTACCGCGAAGGGATTTCAGCACATCAAGCAATCTTTTCCCTTCAGTGGTCTGGGCTGAAGAAATGAACTGAACATCTCTCAAAGGCATTTAGTTGATTGGAAGCACAGTGACAGTTGGGCCCCTGCACACTTTTCGTTAATTAGGATGGGAGACAGCTGCTGATGTTCTTCAACTTTTGGAAACCAAGAAGTTAGAAGCATGAATTTTTATACTGTAACTGATGTTTCTGGCATAACATTCTTGCACATCTGATAGGAAAATGTCATAGTCTGTCACTGAAAATGGTCGTGTTCCTGAAGGGGTCTCTCCAAGGAGAAATTTTAACAAACAAAACAGTAGTATTATTAGAAAGTGCACATTGGCCTACACCCGAGAGGACCACGTATTCTATTTCTGACAACACACCACATCTCCTCAGAGAGGCCAGAGTTCTACAAAGTGATTTAGGGCACCTCAGGGACAGTATCCCACCGCTACATTCCCCAGGGAATTTTCACCTGTTCTTCACTCATATATTTTAAGTTAAACTAGGTCTTACAAGATGAATTGGTTCTGATAAGTGGAAGGGTTGGAAAGAATTGATCTTTTGAAAATAAAAGAAATTGAAAGAGCTCAGATAAGCCTGTGTGAAATTGCTTGAAGCACTTCCCTGGTTGAAAGCCAGCTTGAGGGGTCAGAAGGTACGGAGGTTGGGTGCGGATTAATTAAGCCACTCTGGGAACAATGATAAGGCGGATGGAAAGGGGAAGCAGAAAGTGCGCACACAGCTTGGAGATGATCGCGGTGACTAGATGTGAAAACAGGAGTCGCAAAGCGACAAGGGTGGGCTGGGTAGAGAACACAGGCCGGGCAGTGATGACCCACACTCAGTGTCCAGGAGATGGGGACGGAAGAAGACAGAGGGTAGAGATGACGTTAATGTTTCTGCCTAAACAACGGTGTGTCACCAACCCAGGCATGGAAAATAGGAAGAGATGTGCTGAGAGTGGCCAGGTAGTAAGTACCATTCCTGCTACACTGTGACTCAGGTATGGGGACCCCAAAGGGGAAGGGCCCAGTTGGCCCCGGAGACCCAGATGCAATGCCCAGACTGCGGTTCCACATGGAGAGCAGATGAGGGGTCACTCCTGGGGCGTAAAGCCCTGGGGACCAGCTGATGGCTCAGGGTGAGCATATGGAACAAGAAGGCCAGAAAGGAACAACTGAAGGACTCTAATGTTTAAGGGAGGGACAGAGGCTTTAAAGCCAAAAGAGACAGGAAATGGGCAGCTGGCAGAATGAGGGAATAAGCACATGCAAGTAAACAGTGAGAACCAAGGGGAGCAGGACAGACGAGGCCACTGACCATCTCAAAAGCAGAGTTTTCCCG
This sequence comes from Dinomys branickii, assembly GCA_004027595.1. Classification (NCBI taxonomy): domain Eukaryota; kingdom Metazoa; phylum Chordata; class Mammalia; order Rodentia; family Dinomyidae; genus Dinomys; species Dinomys branickii. Next base: position 41,942 of record PVLD010006552.1, on the reverse strand, counting down.
GTGATGGTCACACTCGGGGTCAGTCCAGGAGTTGCTGCTGTCCAGGTTGAGTGACTGCTTTCCATGCATCTCCTGTGCTGGCTGCCTTCCTTCAGCTCTGGGGAGTGCCTGGGAGTGCAGGGCGCTGGGACAGAAATGCAGGCAGGAGGGCAGGCAGGCAGGCAAGGAAAGGCACTCTGAGGGAAAGTAGTTTGCAAGAAAACTGTTCTAAGAGCCGGTGGAGGGAGAGGCACCCCTTGCCTTGGGGAGGACCACTGGGGAGCTTTGTGAAAGCAAGTGATAAATGAATTGTATTTCAAAGAAAAAATAAAAATGAACTTTAGGGAAAAGAAAAGGCTTACAGGACACCTTACCTGTTAGCTATCTGTCTCAGGCAAATTAATTGTAGCATCATGTCTCATGGTGTAAAACTTAGTTATTACCTACATGTGGCCATGTGGCCTATTTGCTCATTAAAACTACACTCTGTCGGCCTAGATGTTGGAGTTCCCAAGCCTTTCACAGAGTGTGGATGAAATCTGTTTTAGTGGCTTTCATGGAAGTTCCTGAATGGACTCAGTGCCCTTGAGTTTCCTTGGACACGTTCCTCTGCACGTGGAGCCTTTATTTAGCCACCCACGCAGCTTGTACAGTTCCACATAGCAATTCAGCTTCTGATTTACAATAAATTTATGAACTTAAGAATTTTGAATGCTTCAAAATTTTTCTTTTTTCTTACTAAAAATAAATAACAATACAGAAGATTGAGTTTATTTTTGTTACACTACTTACGTAACTGTTAAAAATTTATGAAATAAAATTAAGTAAACTTTTACCTTTCCTAATTAGCCAGTAATTTTTAAAATATGTTGTTGATAGTTTGTGCAGTGAACTCTCAAATTGCAATATATTATTTCTTAAAACTTTAGAAAATTTGAAACTAAAGAAAATATCCTCCATTTGGGAACATACAAAAAACCAGAAGAACACAAGAAGTGGTAATTTTGTAGCTGGGTAACATGGTGCTCAGGCCCATCACCCTGATTACTGCAGACGCCCTGCAGTCTGCGGGAGCCACACACATTAGCCTCAGAATTGCTGTTGTTACTTCAGTGATATTATTTGGATCACACACAAACTTAAACCAAAAAACTTCCTTTTTCTACCTTTTTTCTGATTGCTCTAGTTATGTGACAGAAAATTTGTTTGCATCTACTTAGAAACACACATCTATCCAAAACTTAAAACTGTCACCCAGTGTTTAAATGCTAAAGTTTGACAGCTTCTGATTTTGAAGTAGTAGCCAATTATGTGATAAGAAATGTCCAGTCAGAAAACACTTAAGGTAGACTAAAGTAAGTGTGAGGAAAGAGCTTCATCCAAGTGACCTGTGTGACCATTTTCACGGTTTGCAAGAATAATTCATTCCACTTGGAATCCAAAGCCCTTGTACATCAGGGCCGAGAGGGGAGGGAGCTAGTTGTGCTTGTGTGACCTTCAGCATGATGTACTATTGCCACCACATGACGTCGCTCATTTATCAATTAAATTAATTAAATTTTCTTAGACGTGTTTGCTCATCTTAGAGCACACTCGCAGACCACATTACACAGTCCAAGGTTGGACTGTAATTTTAAAGTCATTATTTGGCAAGTGGACAAGCCCACCTCCACTCTCAGCCTCTCACTGGAGGGGACCCTCTGGCCACGGAGCTTCCTAGGCCCACGGGGAGTGGGAGCCCAGGCCCTCACTGTCCCTGGCCTCCTCATCCAAGTGAAGTCAACTTAGAGCTGGTCTTAGAGCAATAGAAAGAAAATACAGTACTAAGCATCCTGTAGGGTCCCCTGACATTGGAACAGGCTGCTGACACATTCTCTCTGCAAAAGGCTAGGGGCTTGTTATGGGTTGTGTCTGGACATTCCTCCAAAGCCTCATGTGCTCATACTGGGGCCTTTGAGATGACTGGATCATGGGTGTAATACTGGGTTATGGGTGTGATGACTGCATTAGCCCCAGGTTTGATTAGCAGAGTTCTAAGTGTGGCTAGATGGATTTACTGAAGACTAAAGGGAAGACCCACCCAGGGTCTGGGTGCCTTGTACCCTGGATGAGACACAAAGGGAAAGGGAGGCTTGCTGCTCATTGCTTTTGTCTGCCTGCCTTGCCATGGACTATTTCTGCCCTGCCCCTCTGCCATGCCTCTCTGCCATGTCACCCAGCTGTGTTGCCCTGCCTTGGAGCCAACAAACTGTGGTCTGAAACCCCTAAACATTGTGAGCTAACCAAACCTTTCCTCCTTTAACTTTGGATGTTGGGTATTTTGACAACAATATTTGACAAAGTAACTAAGACAGAATTTCAGGATCTAAATGGCTAGATTGAGTCCTCTGTCTGAGACCCTCCAAGTGATTCTCTCTTTAGTAAGTGATATTGTCACCCCAAATTAGCTTGGTCCCATCCTCTTCTTTCCAGAAGCAGACCAGATCAGGCAGGAGCCATAGACATGAATGGTAGCAAGTAGAATTTCTAACAGCTCAGGAAGGAAGATTTCAATCTAAAAGAATAGTCCTATTTGCCTTTACATTGACTGATTTAGTGCATCTGTTATAAGGTTCTGTCTTGTTTTCACTAAAAAACCGAAAACAATTATTTCACAAAAGTACAATCAACAGACTAGAAAAAAATTTTGAAAATGCCTAGTAAGGTGTGTATAGATCTTTCACTTTAATTGCAAAAATAAATTTTAGTGTTTCTATTTGCTGTTTGTGTTCATAAGTTATTGTGTAATCTTTACTAACTCTGTTCTAAGAACAAATTAGATTTTTAAAACTTGACCTCTGATGTTTGCATTGTAACAAGAAGCATCACAAATAAGTTATCTTGGTCTAATTATTTTTCTTAAGCTGGGCATGGTGGCATACCCCTGTAATCCCAGCACTCAAGAGGCTGAGGCAGGCAGATCATTGTGAGTTTGAGACCAACCTAGACTACAACGTGAGCTTAAGGCCAGACTAAACTGCACAGTGAGACCCTGTCTCAGAAAGACAAAAAAAATTATTTTTCTTTTGCACCTAAATTCATTCACAAGCTTAGTTTCAAGCTATAAATAATTGAATTATTAAAATAAAAATTCAGCTTTGCATCTCAAACTGAGTTACTGTGACATCGTAAGAGAGAGGGCCACCCTGCCATGTTCACAAGTGTGTGGACATGTGTGGATAGTTTGTTCATCCTATCACTTAACAATCTAAAGTTGGAAAAGTACAAAGATACTTTCCAATAAACTACAACATAACACAGGCTTAGCACCCCTAATGCAAAAATCAAAAATTTATAGTGCTTCAATATCAAAAGTTTTGAATTGGTGCTCAAAAAGTTTGGGGCTTTGGGACATTTCAGGTTGCTGAGTTTTGGAAGACAAACCCTAAAGCAGTGGAGTCGGAGCTTGTGTTCCCAAGTCTGAAAGCCGGAATCTGAAGTGCTCCTCGTCCCCAGCACTTTGGCCTAGGGATGCTCAACCTGTTCTCAAAAGTTAATTTTTAACTGAATTTCTATTTTAGTGAGACTATCTGTTGACAGGAATATTAAGTTTGCAATACACACAGAAGCAGGAGCTGCATTTAACTAGTGTGTGACATGGGAGTTTCTAGAGTTTGCAGTCTTCATGCTCGGAAGGACTCTGTCCGGCCTTGCATCCACTGGCTGTAAGCAATGAAAGCTTTGCTCGCTGGCCCTTGTTTGTAAGCACGGCGTGTGAGCTGGTTTTCACATGGAAGAACCCTGCAGGTTCCTCCATAGTTTCCTAAACTCTTGCATTTGGTTTCCAAGGCAAAATGAGAGAAAAGTACACGTGTATATGAGTGGTTGTCTCAAGGTACCCTGTAACAAGCAAAAGGTCTCCCAAGAGACAGGAAGGTATGCTTCTCAATACTCCAAAGTAACGTTTGCCGTCTCTCTACAGCTAGATCCCGAAGCAAGCGCTATTCTGAAAGAGCTTCAGGTTAAACTCAGCGGAGTACTGGATGGGCTCAGCGCCACCTATGGCGAAAGGTAAGTGACTGCAGGGTGATTTGGGTTTGTAGTGCTGCCCCTCGAACGCGCTACGTGCACTTGACCCCAAGGGCGAGGCCCCTTCGCGCAGGACACACTGCTCCAGGTTTCATTCACCTCACGCGTGTGTGCAGTTCCAGGCTGGAGGGCTCAAGCGGCGCTACGGTGAGAGTGGCGAAGGGGAGAAGAACTCCACACTGGTGAGCACAGGGCTGTGCGCACCCGGCACTCCCAACCCAGCTGCACTTGGGCTAGCTGTGCCTCCGGTTATGCCACACTAAGCCGGGATTCTTGGTGTTAGGGCCCGGGGACTGATTACACCTATCCATAGCCAAGAGTATGGCATCCATGAACAATTCCACATTCTTCTGTTTTTCTAAAAATAAACTAGATTGTTTATAGCTTGGCCCTAAAGAGAGAAGCTCGCCATTGGTAAATGTCACTTCCATCCTGTTGCAGAGAGGAACCGTCTCATTACCAAATGTTAGACTATAAACCTGATACATCTTTGAAGAGGTTTATTAATTTAATATAGAACTGCCTGAAGAATGAATTCAACAGAGGCTGCCTTATCAGTTTACACTGTGTATTTTCTTCTCCAAGGAGACTACAAACCTTTCTCTTAGGGTGACAAGAGTTCGAACACCTTTGGTGTTTCTTGAAAGATACAGCTCAGAGGCCTCTGCGGCTGCTCACTGATGCCATTTCTTTGTCAGAAAAACTGAAAGGGAAGACGCCGAAAGCACTGCACTGCTCTCAGACATAGGAATGCTGCACAGTGAGGAGGGGCCCACACTCAGCCCTCCTGACAGCTTTGATGGCCATCAGTTGTGCCCCCAGCCCTGGAGCCCAGGGGCGTTGTCCTGGAGCCCACCCCACAGCGCCGCGGCCTGCGCCTCTGCTGTGTGGCCCTGTGGCCCGCAGGGTCTGCGGCCTTAGCCGAATGCCCATCACCACCGCCAGGGCTCTGCCTCCATCGGGTTGGGGCACAGAGGCCGCTCCCAGAACGTGCGGCTCACTGACTGTGCCGAGACAGCACTTAGGAGTGCGCATGGTGGCTCAGCCATGTCCGGCTTGTCTCTCCCTCATGAACTCGGTGTGGGTGATGGAAAGATTACGACTTCAGTATGAAGAGAGCGCATCTGGTGAAGTTAGGGGTGGAGAAGGGGCCAGGAAGAGCTAGAGATGTTCAGCACTGTGTGTGAAATAAGAGGGAACTGAAATGTGAATAAGGAATATTTAAATTTTTTTCTGTAAAATATCTGAACCACGCCAATAAACAAAGTTCTTTGTTTTGTTTGAGGGAGGAATCTTCATGCTATGCAGGTTAAAACACGGGTTCTGCATGGGGAAGGACTGGGCTGACTTCATCTCTGAGGGCAGGAGTGCTGCTCTGGGGGCACTACAGGCTCTGTTTGTCCCAGGCAGGCACTTGAGCCCGCAGTGACCCGGATCCAGTGCTTCATCCTCCTCTAGACACGGGAAGACGGTGGTGCTTTGTTTGGTTGGGTTTATTGGAACTAGCAGGCCCATGTCACACTCCTTAGACAGGAGTAATTGCTACCCCCTCGTTGCTATGGAGTGTCACACACAGGGTACGCAGGAGTCCAAAGGGATCCCTGTGACCATGCTACAGAGCTAAACAAGAAAGTTAGCGTGCAGCTGCCTGAGGCATGTCTGAAGTAGCAATTGGCTTTAAAAATAGCTGCATCAGTAGCTCCAAAAGTCAGTTCGACCTGTGTCATTAACATTAAATTGTCGTAGGCTTGCAGCTGTTGGGGTGGCTTTTCAGGAAGCCAGAGCAGAGCAAGCCACCCTTGAAGTGGGGACCCTAGATACTGACATTCACGGGTCCCCTGCCTGGGAACTGAGGTAGACGTCTCACTGTGGCAACTAGGAAAGATGCACATAGAGAGGGCCCTAAGATTTTCAAAACTGCATCGCTTAGGTTTCCTGTTGGTATTTCTCCCTTCGTATGTGGCTGTGCGTCCTTTATGGACTCTGTTAGCACCAGCAGCAGGCCAGACCAGGGAACAAAGCCCTCGGGGTATTCCCGGGGTCTCTGAGCCGCTGCCGCCCCCAGGCGCTCACAGAGACCCTTCTTATTCCCTGCACTGCTTTTGTTCAAGCTGACTCACACAGACCTCTTCTGCCAAAAATGGGTAGAAAAAGAAAAGCTATTGGGTAACTTTATTAAAACTTAATACAGACAAAGGCTTTGTCACTGAAGTGTGGATGTTGGCTTACCCAGAACTCATGGAAAGTAGAACCCCATTGTGATTAGTGTGAGGACACGTCCCATGTGTTTGATCCCATGCCTAGCCGGCTTCAGATTGGAGTCACAACACAGGTCTGCTGAGGAGCCTACCCTCCTCATACTTGAAGCATAATTTCCAGACCCTCTGCTCAGTCTACTCCCCACCCCAGTGAGGAGTGGATATTGATTTGATTCTTGGTACAAAAGAAAGTCATTTCTAAGGTGACTCTTACTTCAGCCAGTAGGATCATTGATGATCCTGTGGGGATCAAGTGACTCAAAGTTTCCACCATTTTATGCCTTCCTTTTCTCTTACCCCAAGTACTGTCATAGTCCCAATTAAGCACACGTCCACCAAGACCCACCCCATCCCTGCCTCTCCCTGCACCCTGCACTGTCCTCCCCCCGGCCTTGCCTGATGGAATGCCAAAGCCTGGTCTGGCCTGGTCAGCCAAATGGTCAGAGTTTGGAGCCCCCTGGACGGGGCTTGGAAGAGGTTACCCTGTTGGACCAGATAAGTAGAGAGAGAGCAAAGAAATGTGTTGCATTTCCAGGCCAGCAGAGATCCAGATCCAAATGGAAGGCTGGAAATGCAGGGATGGTCACGAGAGCCAGGGAGAAGTCAGAAGCCGAAGGAGCATGGGCCAAGCACATGGTGGACGCAGTTTCAGGCCTTGAAAATAGGCCCCAAATCGTGGACCAATGTGTTTATAAACCTGCCTTTATAGGGCTAGGAATAAGACAGACACTCAAACTGTGATCCTTCACAAGCTATTGAAAATTTCCCTTACTAGGTAAAGCCAAAAATGAAACAATCTAACAAGAATATTTCATAATAAAGTTCTCACCTCTGCTACCTGATCAGGAAGCCATGCCCTCTACATTATTGATGGATTTTCAGCACCTGGGACAGTTCAAATGAGCCTGTGGATTTCAATTTCACATAGGCAGTGAATAATGTTGTAGTATAATTATGCCCCAAATATTACATGGACATAACTTATCCTGAAAGATATTGACTAACTGAATCAGACTTAAGGAGGCACGTACTTGTGTGTGTCCTTGACAAATATAGCGGCTTGACTCCAGTGGTCAGAGGTGAGGCGATGGAGGAAGCACAGCCATTGAGACTAGAAGGAGACCCCATGGGGAGACACAGAAACCAGATAGAGGTGTGAGCCCCCTACCCCAGCAGCCTATTTTCCAAACAGTATTCAGAAATCACAGGCACTAATACTGGTGGTGGCTGAAGGCAGCCACCTGATCCATTCAGCCTAAAATCCACCACTTTTGTCCAGTTTGCGCACAGAGTTTCCAAGTAGGCTTTCACTGCAACAAAAGCTTGGAGTTCAACACTGAATTTGGAAGCTGGTGATCGGGAATTTATGGCATGTGAGACACCCAAGCTTCTTGGGTGAGTTAAAACAGACCTTGGCAAAGCGTTTCTTTTACTCCAGAATTTATATTCCTCATTTTCAGCTTTCAGCTTGTAATTGAACAGTGTATAAAACAGATGAGCTCTGAGCTACACCAAATGAGATCAGACAGCAGCACCACATCCAACAAGAACAGCACAGCACTGGACGCAGAGATCGTGTTAAGGCCTCTCATGGACTTCTTGGACAAGACGTAAGTTCTCTTTCCCATTTGATCTTGACTGTTCCCTGAATTCCTACATTTGGCTGCTAGGACTTGGAGAACACACTGCTTTCCTGTGTGTAAGAGGCCCGAGAGGAGATGTGATAGAAACAAATGAATTCCATGAAGAGCAGTGCATTTGGGTTTTTACTGCACGGGGAAAAATCCTCACTGCACAGAGGGCGGGGAGAGAGGAGGGAAGACACGGGAAGCCACGAGGCTTCTGTCGGGAGGCAGAGAGAGATTCAGCATTTCACAGTCCTTGGGTTACATTGTTTTACCTTCTGGACGAAAAAGAGATTGAATTGAGATCAGGTTTTGTGTCAGGAACCTGCTCAAGAAGGAAACAGAAATGTGACTGAACTCGACCAATGGGCACGCAGATCCCCTTGACTCGGCCTTCACAGCCAATTCCCCAAGTGCCCGTGCACACCCAGCCCTCTGCCAGCTCCTGGGTGGTGATGAGCCAGGTCGGGGTCGAACCCGGGCCCTGGAGGAACATTGCACGCTGAAGGGCAGGGGAGCTGGGGGCCAACTCGGAGTCCCCCAAGACAGGAGGTGGCAGCCAGCTGGCCTGCTCCTTATGGCTTCTCTCTGCCTCTACTGTCAGAAGTTCTAATTTAGTAAAAATTGTGATGCTCAAAAACTGTCAGATTTGGGAGTATTTCAGGTTTTAGCCTCAGGGATGCTCATGTGGTAAAACCCATGCAAAACTTCCAAAATCTGAGAACTCCAAAGTCTGAAACAGTTCTGACCCTGGGAGCTCCGGATACTGGATGCTCAACCTGTCCCAGAACCAGAACTAAAGACAGAAAAGTAAGCACTAATTTCAAATGCCTATGGAGGGCCAGTGTCATAGGGTAATTTATATGTGTTATCTCATTAATTGCTACAGCAGATTAATAATTGAAGGCCCAAGATAATTAAAAAAGGAGGGCTTAAGGTCCTTTTACAAATTGCTACATGTTTGCGAGGCATAATGATTACATTCACTTGGGCAGCTGGTACATGTACGTGGCACATCTTAACTCTTCATTCCCATGAAGAATTTGTAGCAGGGGAGCTGGGCATAATGGCACATGCCTATAGTAGCAGTACTCCAGCAGGATGATGCAGGAGGATTGCAAATTGGGGCCCAGCCTGGGCAAATAGGTATCTTGGCCCAAGAAATCGCAGTGGCTGGGATGTGCTCAGGGTGAATGTCCTGAGTTCCATCTCCAGTACTGTAGCAAAACAAAAACAAACAAAGAACAAGAAGCAACTGGAAGTCTTCATGGTGATTCTGAGAAAATCCCCCGAGGAATTGCGTTATATTTTAGATGCATGGTTTCTCTGTTTCAGTGAGCCTCTCTTTCTTCTTTCCTCATGTCCCACCTCCTCCATGAAGATCTGGGCACCTCATGCAGGTGCCTGGAAGCTCCCATGCGCTGGAAGCTCCCTCCCCAGGGGCAGCAATGGGCGGGGCTGCAGACATCTCCCTGGGGCAGACGCGCCCCGGCTTGTCCCTGTCCGTGCATTGCCCACCTGTGCAGGGTACCCCACCATGCTGTATGTGTGAGCCAACCACAAAAGTAAGATGCGTTCTTGCACGCAGACCTTTTGGAAGTGCATGTTACCCATGAAGGCCTGCTGTGCCTCAGCCCATCCAAGGAATGTTGGGAAGGAGAGCTGTCGCTGCTGTACGTGTTTCTACCCAGCCCACACTGCAGGTTCTCAGCAGCACAGTAACGGTGCCACCTTTGAACAATAGCTTCCAAGCTAGTAGAGCTGCACTGGTTTCCTTGGCTATGCCCGTGGCTGGGTCTCAGCCAGGACAGGGTTTTTACGCATTTTTATATATTAGATTTATCTCTCTGCCTTTCATATGTCATATCACTTTAAAGCATAGTTATTTATTTAAATATTGATTATTAAGATCAATTGTTAGTGTTAATTATACATGTCTTGAGCCAGGGATACAGCTCAGAGGCACAAGCACCTGCCTGGAAAGCACAAGATCCTAAGTTCAATTCCCAGTACCAAAAAAAAAAAAAAATGCACGTCTTTTACCATGAAAAAGCAAATCTGACTGTCAAAACTAGAGCCAGGATGATTGTTCCTAAGTCCAAAAGTAGACAAGGTACTGAGTAGTGCTCCAGGGAGGCGATGAGGCTGCCCTGAACCCCGTGACCCGCTTCATCCCTCTGTGAAGCAGACTAAACTCCTCTCCTCAGGGAGCCTCAGAGAGCCAGCGCCATTAAAATGTATTTCACAGGTGTTCCGCAGCCTGTGCCTCCAAACATGCCAGGCCTTCACATGCAAGCACTCTCACTGTGTCACAGGGGTGTTGGAAGGCCTTCTAGACAGGTGGAGAAAATGTACCCTGGCTTTGACTCTCACTGTCCAGTTCCACTCTGCAGTGGTTAGGGTCAGGCATCACCTTGAGTAGCTTGAGGATCCACCCAGAAGGTTGGAGGAGCACAGTTCTGGGTGTGTCACAAAGGTGTGGATTTGGGGTCGGTGTCTGCCCCCTTACCCCTTCCTCTCTGGCTCTGCTTTGGCCACTGTGAACTAAAGAGCCTTGCTCCCCTACACCCTTCTCCACGGGGCCAGCTGACCATGGACTGAATCCTCGTAAGATGTCAGCCAAATCAAACCTGTCCTCCTTTAAGGCAGATGTCAGGCATTGTGTCCAGCAACAGGAACACCAACTAACACATACTTCTTTAGACAAAGATTGTAACTTCTCTGAGTCTATTTTCTGTTTCTAAATTGGGTATAATAACATGAGATATTTATGCAAAAGAGGTCATACAAGGTGTCATACAAGTGCTCTGTGCTGTAACATCATTACTTCAGCACAAGAAAAGCTTATAATAGGGTGTGTACCTACTGAGTGAATTTTGGTTCTTGTTTACAATGATATACGCCTTTGTCATGTTGTTAGCTTAGTGCCCAGTAGTGATAAAAATGCATTTCTTGGATATTCAGTCTAGGCCATGAATATGGGCATGTGCCAGAGCCACACTGGGTGAGGGTAGCACTGGTGCGTGCTGGGAGCCTTGACTCTATCACGATGAGCAGTCTGCGCACTGCTCACTGTTAGGTGGAAAGAGCAGTTCTGTCACGTTTCTCAGAACCCCCAAACCAGAGCCTGGTGGCAGTGTGCAGAAATTGCTCATGGCAGAGTAGACTTTATCTGCAAATAAAGAGGGGTCCTTTCCTCTAATTATATATCTACTCCATATGTTTCAAATGGTTTTCTTTCTGACTTGAAATTCCTGTCAACTTAGGCACCAACTCAAGGGAATAAATGGTCAGATTTCCTCTCCTACCACATATAGTGAATGACCTAATGTGTAGAATTAATTACTGCTTTTGATAGTATGTATCTTTTTCAGTAAATGGAATTTAGCATTTTAAAATTATAAAGACCTATTCAGGTATTTGAATGTCAGTAGTTACTGTGAGTTTAGGGGGCAGTAAAGCACACGGATGGAAGTTAAAGTTTAGTGCTTGTCCTATTTCAGGTTAAGTCTCCCAGCCAAAATCTGTGAGAAGACAGTGCTTAAGCGAGTTTTGAAAGAGCTGTGGAAGCTAGTTCTCAACAAAATCGAAAAACAAATTGTTCTCCCTCCTCTGACAGATCAAACAGTAAGTATTTAAAATATCACTCACTTTCAGTAATCTAGAAAACTGCCTTTTGTTTAAGCGAATGCTTTTGATACAGCTGAAGTGCTAAATTCATCCAGGTAGTCTTTGGTATACAATTCCTAACAATGCTTGATCAAATTACACTTTCCTTTCCAAGTCAAATTTAAGTGGTGTTAATGGCAGTCACACTTCACACTGGTTTGTCTTTTAAAAGTGAATCAAAGTTCAATTTGTAAGGTTATCTGCTCTACATGTGGTACTGTACATTTTACAGTGAACCACAGGGAAATAGATTTAGGGTGGAGGCAGGTGCTGTGATTCTTGCTTAAATGTGATAGCCTCACAGGTAGTTCCAACACTGTGCTCTGGGATGTTTCCCCTTCCTGTTCTGCTTCCCCTGTTACTGCCCCACTTAGAGGTGGCAAGAGGAGGAACTCTTAGTGGATCTGAAGGGTGTGGTGGCACCACATGCAGGGAAATACACAAGAACCAGGAAGGTCAGTTGGCAGAGAGTTGGACAATGGTCAAGGGCTGCACAGGCCAGGGCTTCCAGTCACCACCTGCACCAGCAAGGAGACAACAACCCAGCACGTGCTTGTTGTAGACAAACTGTGTTTTTCTGGACTAAGGAAAAGAAGCTCATGCAAATCATCAGTGATTATAAGCTCATGTACATGCTGACAGCACTAACTGTGCATACCAGTCCATATTAATCCAGTGGAATTACACAGGCAAAAGTATTTTATGAAGGCACCAAAATACAAAGATGGCCATCTTCCTTTACTGCCGGGCAGTGATGCAATGCAGAGTACTTTGCCTGGTACTGAGTGCTGCAAATGTGTGGCTGATCAGTCACGGTCACCGACATGGGAGGGCAGCCCACGGACACTCCAACCACACAGCCTGGCTCTGCTGCCAGGTGAGGCTGCACCTCCCACTGGCTTCGGGCCGCAGCTCAGTGGGAAGGGCGTTGGTGCCGTCTGGAAGCCAGGCTGGTTTCCCTGGCGGTCCTCCTGGTCAGAGCCTCTGGGACACAGCAGAACTGTGACTTCCACAGGATAGGAGCATGTTCTTAGGCTAGCTGTGCACAGAGCCTGTCAAGAGACAGGGCAGGGGCCTCGCGGCTTCCTCTCCAGAAGCTGCACCTGGCCGGGTCGCCCCTGTGAACCTCACTCCCTGTGCTGACTCCCTGCAGTGCGCTGCCCCACCCCACACCCGCACCCCACTGCTCTGCTGTGGGGTTGACTGGTTTACATCTTTAGCACCCCTTGGCACCGCCAGCTGTGCCCAGCTCCCCACTGTCCACGCAGCCTCTTACAGTAGCAGTTATTATTTTTGATAGTGCTTCAGTAGCAAATTCGCCTGGTCTTTGATGGCCCTGCCCAGTGCTATTTCCCCCTTAAACTTGATGATATTTAGTGTACCATTTGCAGACTATGAATCTTTTAAGTACACCATGCAAATATGTATAAAATCTTAAGTACGTTAATTACATAACCACCCAAAGCCTCTCCATAACATTCCATTCCCTGTATGAGGCTTTCCTACAGCAGCTTATCATCACCTGCCTTTTGCCAACCACTGACATCTCCATGTGTGAACCCGTATCATTCATTCATTCATTCATTCATTCATTCATCCATTCACTGAGTGAATATCATTTGAGCTTCTTATGTGTTCTAGGCACTGTGCTGGGTGCTGGGGATAAAATATGAGCAAAATCAGCCATGGTCACTGTTCTCATAAACCTGGTAGTCCCCGATTCCCTACCGACTACATACTCTTCAATAAAGAGAGAATATTAGCTTGATTTCCTTTACTTGGGAAATATTCCAAGCTGCCGAGTGCGGTCATGTTTGGCGGACCCGCCGCATCCTGGCAGTACAGGAAGGCTGACCAGGTGCATCCTCTGTCTTCCTCTGGCTGTGGAGAAAGCACCCAGCTGAGGGACAGAGTGAGAGGACAGGTGGCCAGGGAGCAACTGGACCACATTCCAGAAAGAGTTGTGCCTTCTCCAGCCCTACAGCTGAACAGTTCTGCACATTTATTGTTGGGGGAAGAGGTGTGAGAGAGCTGCCTCTGCTGAGAGTACACCAGTAAGGGTGTGCGCATGTGCTGAGAATCAGCCAGTAAGCGTGTGCGCATGTGCTGAGAGTAAGCCAGTAAACGTGTGTGCATGTGCTGAGAGTAAGCCAGTAAGGGTGTGCGCATGTGCTGAGAGTAAGCCAGTAAGCGTGTGCGCATGTGCTGAGAGTAAGCCAGTAAGCGTGTGCGCATGTGCTGAGAGTAAGCCAGTAAACGTGTGCGCATGTGCTGAGAATCAGCCAGTAAGCGTGTGCGCATGCGTGTGCGCATGTGCTGAGAGTAAGCCAGTAAGCGTGTGCGCATGTGCTGAGAGTAAGCCAGTAAGCGTGTGCGCATGTGCTGAGAGTAAGCCAGTAAGCGTGTGCGCATGTGCTGAGAATCAGCCAGTAAGCGTGTGCGCATGTGCTGAGAGTAAGCCAGTCAACCTGGCCAGCAGGGCTCAGTCGTTGCCGACCCACAGCTAGAGCTCTGAGCGGGAGTGGGACCACTGTGCTGACCACCTTGCAGGTACCTCTGCCCCATTCTTTCAAGTGGATGGAGAAGGACATGGGACATAAAAGGCACAAGCACAACACAGTAAACAAAGAAAACCCTCCAGGAGCTACTTTCTGCTCTGACCTACACTGTAGCCGTAGTACTGATGTTCCTTGTTCTTGTCTCTGTATGTTTCTAGGGCCCGCAGATGATTTTCATCACAGCGAAAGACCTTGGACAGTTATCCAAACTGAAGGTAAAGAGAGCGCAGGGGCTGGGGCCCCAAGAAGCCAAGCGCTAGTGCGGCTCTGCTGCCCTCTTCCTCTCCTAGTACCAGACCAGAGGGGCGGTGCCTGTGATGTCACAGCCTGCTCTCGGGGTTTTAACTCTGCACTGCAGTTGCCAGCACGGTCACTTTTAGAACAAATTAGAACACGTACTGTCTTTCTTATGGGAACACAAGCAGAAAGGAGCATTGCATAGAAACCGAGTGACGTCTAGAAAAAGCCTTAAAGTCAGAAAGCGCAGCACAGAAAGCCACAGCACTCACCCTGGCAGGCAGTGAACATGCAGACATTTCAGCTCAGCCTTTAAAAATGAGCACTTCAGAGTTCCACAGCTTGGAGCCTGCTGTACATAGGAGCCCTCAGTGCCCATAGCATTTGGGTAGGAACTCGGCCACAGCTACCCCGATTAGCCCACTAGAACATAGCCAAGGGCGGCCCCCAGAACCCGGCCACAGCTACCCTGACTAGCCCACTAGGACGTAGCCGAGGGGTGGCCTCCAGAACCTGGCCACAGCTACCCCGATTAGCCCACTAGAACATAGCCAAGGGCGGCCCCCAGAACCCAGCCACAGCTACCCTGACTAGCCCACTAGGACGTAGCCGAGGGGCGGCCTCCAGAACCTGGCCACAGCTACCCCGCTTAGCCCACTAGGACGTAGCCAAGGGGCAGCCCCCAGAACCCGGCCACAGCTACCCTGACTAGCCCACTAGGACGTAGCCAAGGGACGGCCTCCAGAACCCAGCCACAGCTACCCCGCTTAGCCCACTAGTACGTAGCCGAGGGGCGGCCTCCAGACACAGGTGATCTTGGTTATGCTTTCCACACAGTGTGATGCTGGCCACCATATTCAGCCACTCCAGTTTTTAGATGTGGCATCTGTGGGAAGCGGAGAATGTTGGCACTTGGTCTGTGGCTCCTGTGAGAACAAGGAAGATAAAGCATCTGCTAACTTTGCAGGGCCACTACAAAGGGCACTGCCTGCCTCTGGCAGAGGGAGCTTCCCGGGCCAGCTGTGGGGACCCTGTCCTCCCTGCAGTGCAGTGGGGAGCATCAGCTGTGTAATCGGTGAGGTGAAATAGGCACCTATGACTTCAGTGTTCTGTTTTATCATCTATATCACCTCCTTCCTCAGAAAGAACTGAATAACCATCCTCCATCTGTAGGGCAGAGCTGCCATTCAGAATTCTCACAGGGGTCTAGTGCTGTTGGTGGTTAATTGAGAAGATAAGGCTGAGGTAGGAGGATCACAAGTTCCAACCCAGACTGCATAATTCGGCAACTCAGGGCGACTCTCCCTCAAAGTAAAAAATAAAACAATAGAAAAAGCTGGAGAGGCAGCCCAGTGCAGAAGCATGATGGTGCTGGGCTGAGCAATAAATGAAAGGCAGACAGACAGCACTGGCCAACTATCGTTTTGGAGCCTGGATCTCTTGACATTTCACCCTTTATTATCTTCCTGCAATTTGTGGGCCCTGTCCTGAAAAGCGCATTTAGACAGAGCTGAGGGTTCTCCCACAGCCACGAGGGCCAGGCAGCAAGGGACGGCACAGAGGAGCGGCCCCCGAGCGCGTGCTGAGCACTGTGGGATCCAAGGGTTCACCTGACGGCTCCAGAGCAGAAGTAACGGCAGCCGGCACGGCACACGCAAACCTCGCCACACCGCCCAGCCCGGCGCTCTGGCTTCCCCAGGCATCGCTGCAGCCCCACCCTGAGCCAGGGACAGAGACCCCAGAGGGTGTGCACCTTCTGGCGGAAACATCAGTGCAAGGAGACAAACAGCGCCCTTGTTACCACCAAGGTTTTGCAGTTTGGTGAATTCCCTTTTAAGTCGTAAGGAAAAGTATGAGTAGAATAGTCTAAAATGGTCATTTCAACAGCATTGAAGTGATCGGAAGGACTAAAATAAAACCTGATGAGAAAATCCGTAGCTGATGAGAAGATAACTCCTTTCTGGATCACATCCGTTACTGACTCCTGCTCCTTTATCTTAAAATTAGGGGTCTGTCCAGTCATCTCTTCATGAACTACAGGTCTGTGAGTCTTCTCCAGTCATATGCAAAATAGTGAAACTGCCACTGGCACAAAGAACTTTAAAATTTACAAAGCTAATTACACTTATTTTTTTACTAGACTGCCATTTCCTTTTTCAAAAAATTTAAACCACTTTAAAAATTCAGTGTATTAGTTTGAAAGTAGATTTGATCTACTGGAAAGATGCTATTTGAAACTATTGTACTGATGGATAATTTCACAACTCCTACATATAAATATTAATAGATGCTACCTTAAAAGAACACAAGATCAAGAAAAATAGGGTAACGTGGGGAGCTATGGTAATTGTGTTTCTGCATTTGACTGATTTAGGATTATTTCATTAAATGATTTGTTCAACAGATTTACTTGCTAATAGTAATTAACATAGTCTAGAACTTCATAACATATGTCTTTTACGTATATCTGGTATCACTGTTCAATGCAGTCTGATTTATTTGACATAAAAATCAAAGTAAATATGCATAAATATGTATGGATGGCTGACAGAGTATCAGAAACCCTTGGTGACACACTGGTGACTGTGAGTCTGTGGCCTGGCCTCTAGATCAGTAGCCCATTGCTGCCCTCTTCCCAAGATGGCCTTATCTAAATGATCTGTTGTTAAATCCCAGAAAATCACTCCAGTAATAATGATATTTTATAGCACCGCATACATCACTCATTATATATAGTGAAGAACAATGCGATTATGCTGTAAACTATAGTCCGCTGATGCAGTGTGAGGTTTACTGCTCTTCCGGCATCCCCTCTAGTCTAACACACATCTCTCCTGCTCCTTGAGTCTTGAAGGCACTGAGCACTGCAGTTTAGGAGACATTAAATGATCTCCCACACTGGAGTTGAAGCTCCTGCATTAGAGGAAGGTACACCTTGGGCCCATGACATGGACTACATGTTTCCAACAATGTCCAAAGACAGTAGCTCTGATCCCTCCCAGGAGCTCTGGGGTTCACTGAAGAGCTCAGCCACCACCACTGTGAGCACAGACCCTGGAGGATGGAGGGGCAGGTTGGATGCTCACTAACAAAGGAAAGAGAAGAGGAGGGACAGAGGCCGGGGCAGGACAGGAGCTCTGTACACTGTGCAGAGAGGTGCGGCCAGGGCACCGTGGAGGCTAGAACACCTCACCAGACCAACCACCCAAGCCACACTGGCGCACACAGAGGTCAGCACTCAGCCTGCTCACCTGGGACAGTAGGACCCACACTCTGCTCAGTACATTCTCGGTGCCTGCCATGGAGCAGAGTGGGGCAGCCGCAGGGCGGGAGAGTGAGGAAAAGTTTGGCTTTTCTCTGTTCATTATTTTCTCTACTTCATTCCATCGTTTATTTAAGTAAGCTGTGAATGATGGGCTGAGACAGTGAACAATGAAGAAAATCCATCGTAAAATAATGAAGTCAGTGGTAAACTACCAAAACGATTGTAAAAGATTAAAACTCCCCACAGCCAAACCCAGCTGAGAGTCGGGGGTCTTCTCAGCAGACTGAGGAGAGGTGCTGTGTTTGCTGTGGGCTGCGGATGGCCTCAGAAGGGCTGACATGTAGTGAGCTCCTTCCTCTGGGAGACCCCAGCATGGAAAGGCTTTGACACACACCTTTAGGCTTTGTCCCCTACTTTTCTAACTTTTTATTTTGCGGTACTGGGAATGGAACTCAGGACCTTGCACTTGCCAGGCAGGTGCTTATTCCACTGAGCTATATCCCCAGCCCTACCTACTTTTCTAACATTAACTCTCAGTGAAAATAAAGCCACCTCTCAGTGCTTTTTTCATGTAAGTATTTAGCACTTCTTCCTTTGGCAAAATGGGTATTGATTAAACACATAGCAAAATGGTCATTCACAAGTGACCTGTTCAAAGGAGGTGTTTCCAGCAGGAAGTGGCATGTGGGAAGTGACAGCTCCTGTTTGAAAGTGCTGACTGAATGAATGAACCTGTTTTCTAGGAGCACATGACTCGAGAGGACGCCAGGGGCCTGACGCCCAGGCAGTGTGCCATCATGGAGGAGGTGCTGGCCACCGTCAAGGTAAATACTTGCGACCCTCATGCTCGGCCAGAGCCCCGCACCCTGAGCCACAGGAGGGGCCAAAGTTTCCCTCCAAGTATGGGAGGAGACACCGCCCCCCATCACGCCCAAGCCGTGTGCCCCTGTGCCTGTGTCCTTCATCCCTGAGAATGCATGTGACGCTTCTGTTGTAACTTAGGGTCAAAGACAGACACACGGCTCAAAGAGGCTTTAAGTTAACAGAGTTTGCTTTCCTGCTTTCTATGCTAGTTTGAAATGCATTTCACTCCCTCAGAAACATGATAGCTTTTTATTTTCTGTTAAAAATCAAAGGCTGTGTATTGCGGGCACTGAGTTCTCAGAGCCAAAAGTTGACCAAAAGCTAGCGGCATGTGAGCTGAACGTGTGCAATCTCAAGGTGACTGTCCAGAGCTCTGCTCCAGATAATGCCTTTTGTCTATAAATAGTTCGTACTCACATGTGAAAGTTTACAGTTCGAAGCATGGGTTTACCTATACAGTCTAGGCCATGCTGTACTGCTCTCTGGAGAGGCCGAGGCAGCAGAGAGAGGTGAGGTGCCCGGGGTCACTGGAAGAGGGAGAATGGCCCCATGGAGAGGCGTGGACCTTCACTGGTACCGTCAGACCCGGCTCTGTACCTTCCCAGAACCATCACGGCAGACCTTGCTTTACAGTTCCAGCGTTTGTACTGAGGCCTGAGTTTTCTGCTGCCTCAGGCCTGAGACCAAAGGTGAAGACATGAGGCCCCTGGGGTGGGGGGTGGAACAGAGACCAAGTGCAGAAGGAGCCCACACCTTCTTTGTCTGAAAACATGGTGATTTGGCAAAATAATTTTGAGAAAAAAATGGAAGACAAAAATACAAGGAAAGTTTAGGACTGATTCTTCTTGAAATATTTGAGTAAGAATGGTCCGATGTTTGGGGCAGTGATGGCTATGTCTAGGAAAGTGTTAGTGCAGAGAATAAAAGTTGCTGAGCGTCCTCTGAGGAGAAAAGTAAAGTGAAAGTTATAAACCAAGCGCAGCCCCGAGGGGATGTCACAAGGACAGCACATGGCTTTTGGATGGGAAGGGGCTGTGCTCTGTGCGAACAGGACAGGAGCCAGTGCCCCTGCCCAGCCTGATGCTTCTCTGAGCAACCCTGTGAGGCCAGAAGCCTACTGCCCAGCCTGCGGCCCCCAGCCCTGAGACAGCAGAAAACCTGATCCCAAACAAATCCCTCTGACGCACCTTGACCACTCAGAGCCTGCACTGCTGCTAGGTCATCTGTGAAAACCCTCAGCCTACTCCCCACAACAAACTCTTGCCCTGTTCTCTGGGGACAAAACTAATACAGTGGACCTTGACTGAGGAACTCATTCACTCCCGAGGGCTGGCGGTAACTCCGGTTGTCAATGGAAGGCTCAGGCTCCGCTGCATGGCCTTCAGGGTCTCCCTCCTGTACACAGGTGGATCTGTGTCCTGAGAGAGACGTGGGCCAGGATTTCTCAGTTAACCCCATGCAAGTAAGAGTGCTGCAATGTCCCTTCCAGAACTCTTTAAGGTTTAAATCTATATCTGAGGCCTTCTGGAAGCGCAAGCAGCCAGCGTTTGAGTCATAACTCAAGACTTTAGTTGTAAGTTAAAACTAAAAGTCCAGTCATAGCCCAAGTTGTTCATATGCCAGACCCACTGTAACTCGAGGACCACTGTACCTTGTGTAATGGCCTGCTCTTCCAGAGTGGGATCTGATACTGGTCCTCCAGAGCCCGTGGTCAGGTCCCATCATGCCTCATTCCTAGGATGCCACTGCTTTCAGGGACGTTTGTTAGGATAGCCTGTCTGCTGGGTGACTACTTGATGCTGTGGTCTGCCTCTCTGCTGGAGTAGTCATCTGACATCGCCTTTCTGTAGCCTCTGTGGTTGGTTTGGGAAAGCCCAGGCCCCCTTCAGCTTGTCTGCCTCAAGATTTCCCCGTGATCATGACTGTCCGAACACACAAGAATGCTGGTGGTGACTTCCAGAGGAGGAGCGTTCCTTAGAAGAGTCATTTGCCAAGTGCTGGAGACTCAGAGTCCGCCTGGTCATCAAGCTACAAGAAGAGTGCTATCATCTGAGCAGAGCCCTCCTGAGAAAGAAATACCTCTGAGACCAAAGCGGCCGGTGCCACCCGGCCAATTCCTCTTTCGCTCAATTAACCAAACAAGCTAGGATTGAGAGAGAGAAGCGAAGGAGTGCTCTGGTGTTTGTAGAACACAGACTCAGGAGCGTGTGCATGTGTCAGATCTTTCTCGGGTTTGCATCCTCTCACCAAATCCCTGTAAACACTGGCGTGTGAGATAGGACAAAAGTGACTGTCCACATTTTGCAGACAAGAAAGCTGAAGGCGAGGACACTTAGGCTTGTCCATAACCATAGCACTGTCAGTAATTTGCAGAGCTGAGAAAGGACCCCTGACTCTGAAGCCATTCTCATTCCTCATTATTCTACTAATCATTTACAAAGTGACAGTAAGATATAACCTGCCAAAATGGATTCAATTACTTCAATTATTTCCTAATTATTGAAAAATGACTTAAATTCTTCCCATCTGTATACAAGTACTTATGAAAATATTAATTCTCTGAGACAATAAAATGTAACTGGGCTGCACCCCACAGAGCTCCAGTTCTAAACTAGGAGTATAAACCATGGCCCCCAACAACAGGAACTGTGATCGTATCTGGCTAGACTTGGATTCATGTCATTCATCTGGTAACAGCTAACTTGGTGGTGTTTGGAAGCAAAAGGAGTCAGGTGACAGCTGTGAGACACGTGGCCAACCACCTCTTTTGTGTGTACAGGCAAGCAGCCTCAGCAGGCAAGCAGCTGCTGAGGCTGAGCTCTGGGGAAGACTCAGCAAAAGGGAAGCGCTGACCCGTGCCCCGGGGTGTGGCTCCCCGGCCCAGTGCACAGCAGAGGACACAGGGCCGTCAGCCTAACTTCCCCATGTCTGCCCGAAGCTTTCTAAGAACGAGACACGGCCACTGGTGGCCTGTGCTTGCGCCTAAACTTACAAAGCGAACTAACTCACAGATTTGCTGAAATGACGGTGCAAGTGCAGGAAGCACGAGCGCAGGTGGGAAGCAGCCGCCAGCACTGTGGAGAAGCTGAGAAGGACCCCCCCTAGCCCTGTGAGGACCAGCTCGCATGCTCCCGAAAGTCAGCAGAGACAGGCTCTGAAAAAGAATGTGCGACAATATGGAGCGTCGTAAGAATTTCGAGAATTCTATGTGGATTGTAGAAAGGATGGCTTGCTAAGCATGCAGATAGTAGTTATCCTGATCTTTTACCTAGTGGTATTCTCTTCATCTCAAAACTCACAGCCAGGTCTAACATGCTTTATTTTCTGCAGTTTCATGAAGAGTAAGAGAAATGGAAAAAAATCTTGTTATTTTTCAGATAAAGAAATGATGCTTTGAACAGCTCTTTCTAGTTCCTTTCATACGGGAGCTGGGGATATAGCTCAGTGGAATAAGCGCCTGCCTAGCAAACGCAGGGTCCTGAGTTCAATCCCCAGTACTGCCAAAAAAAAAAAAAAAAAAAAAAAAAAAAACAGTTCCTTTCATACGTAGTAGAAACCCATGAATTAAAATGAAGGGGGTCAGAAGCCCTCACAGCTGTCAGGAGAGGGGGGATATCCACGTGGAGTCGGCACTTGGACCTCCACAGGGATCACACCACCACTGAGGAGGGTCAAGGCTGCCAGGGACAGAGGGAAAACAGCGTGCAGGCCCTGATCTGTGGGGTGGCCGTAATAATGTTACCTTCAGGATAGGAAGGGGGGATTCGATGAGTTACCACATACACACAACACAGCTCCTGCCACGTAGAACACTCTTCACAAGCATCAACTTCCCATCCCAGAAGACGGCCACACGTTCCAGGACACTTGTTCACACATTCTGCGCCCAGTGATCAGCATGAATATGAGGTTCTCTCAAGAACAGAGGCCCACTTATCCCAATGTGCTCGCCCACCACCCCAGAGGCCCGAGACTGATTTGCAGTCACCTTGTGCCAGCTGGGTGATAACTTCGAGCTTTGCCTCAGCAGCACATTTGTGAAGCAAGCTTCTTGCCTTTGTCCTCATCATCATGAGACGTCAGGCTGGGCAGGGTCTAGCACCCTGCGCACACCCGCTCCCCTGTGACCCGGACACCCGACTCCTCCGCATCGTCCCCCAGAGACACTGAGAATACTCTTCCTGAGGGGGAAACGACCGGCACCCTGCCGACTATTCTCTTCGGGTTTGTACCACTTACATGGAGCCTCCAAGCAGACCACATGGCACTGGGAGTTTGAGTTCTGCTGCAGGTCCTGAGGAGCAGTAAGAAACTGAGTCCTGGCCTCGTGCTCAGAGCCAGTGGAAACTAATCCATTCCCCCCACACAGGGAGGCATCCAGAAGCTTCGAAGCCCCACACTTAGATTCCCCTCAGCATGTGTTTTCCTGCTGGTGTGTAACTCACTGTAAGGAAGGACATGTGTTTGATACTGAAGACTTCCTCCTACACGTTCTCCAGCCCAAACAAAATGAAAACTTGCCTTTCCTACTGCCTCAGGTCCCTTGCAAAAGTCAGAGCCCACCATGGAGCCCTGGGTGCCAAGGCCCAGGGGACCCTGAGCCCTGCCTCTGGTTTCCGGGCCGCAACGTAACAGCGAGCACAGGCATCCCCAACTTCGCATAGTGCCAGGCTTGGTAAACGGGCACCTGGGAATTGGCATTTGCAGAGCTGCAGCTGTCATTTCCCTGCTGTCTGGGTCCGCCAAGCAGGCGGCTTCGTGCGTCGCACCTTAGTTTGTTTTCTCTCCGACACTGCTCCCCTCGTCTGAGTTTCTGTTTTGCCACCACCTC
This sequence comes from Dinomys branickii, assembly GCA_004027595.1. Taxonomy (NCBI): domain Eukaryota; kingdom Metazoa; phylum Chordata; class Mammalia; order Rodentia; family Dinomyidae; genus Dinomys; species Dinomys branickii. Next base: position 18,588 of record PVLD010006552.1, on the reverse strand, counting down.
TGTTATAAAATGCGTCATTTCTGTGGGAACAGATCTTCCACTCACCAAATATCCCGCTGGAGCCTTATCTGGAAGACTGGGTCAGAAGGAGGAACTCAGCTGAGTATTCTGACCCGTGGCTGCAGAGAGACCCATGGACCCCACCCAGGATGCAGTTGGCCGTGTTTCTGTTTCCCTTTGTGATTATTTCCCCACACCCCAGAGACCCACAGGACAATGCCAAGTGGGAAGCATGACTTCCTGTAGCTACTAGGAGGGCTCAAGCATAAGGAGATCATTTACGCCTTCGTGGCTGAACTCTTGTCCTATCTGCCACAAACCCTCTTTCCTCAGAAATCTCCCAGTTAGATGAAGTCAGTTACATTCTTCTGTCCAAGATCTCCAAAGTCATATTCAAAGTCATATTTTTTCTAGGATTTCCAAGGCATATTCCACAGTATCCCTTAAACTGTGCACAGATGTCCAGTGTCCTATAACCAAATAGCCTTAGAAACCAGGGATATTAACAAAGGTTAGACAGCCTTCCTTCCCACCATGGATGTGGGGCCTTTATTATGTGAATGAGCACCGTGGCCCTCTGGAGAACAGTGTCCACCCTCACCTGCCCCAGACCGTGCCTGCCCAGTAGGGACAGGGGTTTCCAGGCAGCACAGTTTAGTGATGAGGACGGGACAATGACAGCACATAGCGCTTCTCGAAACTACATCAGGGAAAACTGTGAGGACCTCAGGTCTCTCCGTTCTCCCCTCGCACCACTGAGACTGGGTTTCTCGTGGTGACTTAGCAGAATCGTTCTCATCTGGCCTCTGTGATGCATTATCCAGAGGCTGCTGAAGTTAGGGACAGCAGCACTGACCAATAAGCACAAAGGGTGTCACTGTCCGGAAGCTTTCACTGACCCCTGGCTCATGGAACTGGTTGCTCCCACCACCATCTGGTGTATGTTAGTCACTTCCGCCGTGTGGGCTATACTCCCCACGAGATGACAACCTTCCAGCAACCAATACAGTCCTTCCTGCCACAGGCTTGGCACCCAGGGCAAGGCCTGGCTCATGGCATGGGTTTCGTCAGCATCTGCTATGAGAGGCAGCAGAGAGCAGTGGGAGGGCAGGCCCTGTCCTCAATCCCGGGACCCTAGCGGCCGGACCACCCTTACAAATGTTGTCACCTGTGCAACTCCATACACTGTGAAAGAGCACAGCAGCGCAGTTGTAAACATGCCAGAATGTGATCACTCATCAACAAACGAAGGAACCAGCATGACATTACGACTGGCTCACAGGAAAAGTCCGAGAATCACACGTGTGCAAGCAACAAGAGAAGCTAAAATAAATTCACAAATACAGGCAAAACAGCTCTATCTGCAGAACCAAACTCAAGTCACAGTCCACCTGAAGTAATTAGTTTGCATTTTTATGGGAAAAAGTCATCTACATTATTGGCTATCTTACGCAATTGACAGTCTTTAAACAGCTCAAAGACAATGAAAAGTGAAAACACTATGGGTACAGTACACGAAACACCCACTAAATCTTTCTGCCCATTTCTCCTAAGAAGTGTGAAAGCCCACTTATCACCCCTCCTCTGCCTTCCTGTACAGTCTGCTAGCACATGCGCTCAGCCCAGCCAAGATCTGACTGACCTGAGACCCACAGACAGTTCCCCTCCCCCTCTCCCTGACCCCCTTTTCTGTTCCTGCTTCACCTATGATGGCCTTTTGTGGCACCTGAGTTCACCATGGAAGCAAACCAGAGTGCACCCAGCCTTCTTGTGAGGACACAGAGTTAAGACCAAGCTAAACCTCCCCGCTAATACATCCATTTGATATTTTTCCACTCATATATATCGTATGTTTCTTGAGGAGAAGAACTCGTTTTTTCATCCACCAAGGCACTTGCAGTGATTTTGGACTTCCTGGTCCTCAATGAGTATTATCTGCATGTGAAAATATCTTAAAATTTTTAGAAGGAAAAACTGGGCAACCATTTGAAACAGTTTTTGTGTTGCTTCCTCCTAAGGAGTAAGAGAAAGTTTTTCCTTTCTGCTTGCCTCTTTCCCCATAGCTGTTGCTACAACCTGCATTTATGCAGTGCATGCAGCTGGTGTCCTGGAGAAGCTCCCTGGACCACGGACCCTTTCTCTGTGGAGGAGACTGCCGCAGCAGCATCTCCCAAACAGCTGCTTCCCTTGCCTGCATCCCCTGGGTCACACCCTGCGTCTCCTCCAGGGCTGTGCCTTGAAAGAACTCTCTGGAGCCTACAGATGCCTGGAATATTTCATTCCTCTGCACCTCCCTTTGAACACTGAGATAATTTTGATTATTCAGTTCATTGTTCATCAAGAGTGGGGCAAGGGGCAACACATATTCAGTGGGTGGGTCCGAATCATCATTCACGCCTTCAGATCCCTCCGCTCTGTGCGGACAGTGGATCCCAGAGCCACAGTGACGGAGGATTCAGCTTCCTCCAGCACTATGGGCCCAGGAAGAGAAAGGGAACTCTTATCCATGCGTACTAGAATATTATAAGTGTACTGTCCTCTACAAGTGCGTAGAGGAGACTTGCAGTTCTGGTGAGTCTTTCTAGGCATTCTGCCTTTCCAGTAGTTGTGCATAAGCAACGTGCTAACGTCTCTCGATGATCAAGTTCCTTGTCAGTGTGCAGGGCTCTCTACCTTAAATATAAACTGAAATCTTTTGGGATCGTTCGATGGTGATATCAAAAAAATAAAATAGAAACCCAAGCCTGCGTGTTGTATTATGTTTCTCAGACCCTTAGATTCCTGGCATTTGGTGTGGCAGATCAATTTCTGCACCTTTTTATGACTGTGTGACTTCAGAATGGGTGAGATGGAGCTGCAGGCCCCTGGGCTGGAATTTTAGGCTGGAGCCTGCAGAGCTAGTGTCTGTGCAGTGCTGAGACCTAGGTGTTACTCTCCTGCCCTGAACACGGGAGTGGTAACCGTGCTGACAGTGGACACCTGGACCTCTCACTCTGGAGGGTTCCTGTTTGGATAACCCATGCTAGGGTGACAGGGAAAGACTTAGGCCTTCAAAACTCCCATTTCCTGAGAACCGGATCAGATGAGGATGCCTTAGCACTGACCGGATGCTTTGTGCCTGTGCACTTGTACCTACCTTGACTGTGTTATTTTTGAGCTTTGCTGTTTCAGGAGCAAAGCCCTTCCCCCGGTACTGCTCATATGAGTTTCCTTTTCTTTTTAGCAATACTTCCACGCAGGAGGAAATGGCCTGAAGAAGAATTTCTTGGAGAAGAGCCCAGATCTTCAGTCTCTGAAATATGCTCTTAGTCTCTACACGCAGACTACGGATGCCTTGGTAAAGAAATTCATAGACACTCAGACTTCGCAGAGTAAGTATCACGTCTGACCCAAGGACGGGCAGACTGCACCCCACACTGAAATTCAACCTCAGAATTACTGTAAATAGTACTAAATTTCTGAGTAAACCGAAACCTCACTAAGAATGGAGGGTTGGGCCGGGATGTAGCTCAGCAGCATAAGTGTTTGCCTGGCATGCCTGAGGTCATGAGTTCAATTCCCGGTAGCAAAAAAAAAAAAAAAAAAGTATAGAGGGCTACGGCTAAGAGTATCCGCTGGCTATGGTGACACACACTTGTGATCCCAGCATTCTGGGAGGCTGAGGCAGAACTGAAAGTTCAGTCCAGCTTGGGCAACTTGGTGACTTAGGGAGACCCTGTCTCAAAATAAAAAATGAAAAGCCCTGGGGAGGCAGCTTAGTGTGACAGCTCTGGGTTCCATCCCCAGTGCCACAAACACAAAAGAAAACAAAACTAAAATGTAACCTTTACCATAAATGAAAAGAACATGAATCTGAGAGGTTCAGAAGGAACGAGTGGGACTAGGACACCGGGGGCCTCTCGGGCCCTGCCGGGCTCTGCACTGTCGCCGCCGGGCCCTGGGGAGGGGCTTCCGGCCAGGGCGGCCCTCCCTCCTCAGCGCCCCGCCTTGGCCTTCCCACCTCCTCCCTTCCTCACCAGCATTTCCGATTCACCTGCCCAGGGCGTCCCCCTAGTGCTTGTCTCAGTCCCTACGCAGTGGAGAGCCGGCTTCCGTTCCGCAGGACCAGGCCCTGTCCTGGGCTCAGGGCGCTGCACGAGGCTCCCCAGGGATGAGGACCCGCTGCCTGCCCTTTCCCCATGTTTCCTTAAACTGGAGTAGAGGACTAATAGTAAAATTTTATTTTGCTTTTCCTTTCTTTTTAAAAAGTTGTCTTTCACGTCCCCTTCTCTTTTCTGTTTCCTTGACTCTTCTAGGTTAACTGCAGTATTATATGTAAGAAAAAAAGTCAGTTACCGCTAAGTCATTTTTTTCTTTTGGCTGCGTTTAGGCTAAAAGGTACACTTTCCTTTTAAGACATTTCATCTGAATTTAACGTTTTCATAAACGAACTTTAAGTATGGAGAATCTTACTGCGCTTTGCTCTGCTATTCTTTGCTCTCTTCCTCTCCTGCTCCCCAACTTTTACTGTCCTTCTCCTTTGTCCTCTTCCTACAATAGAGTGAGAGTCACCTTATACTCTAGTTGCCAAAAAAACATAGAGACAGAAGGAAACAAAGAAAGAAACTAAAGGTCTTTGAAGTCCCGTTAGAAATTTACGAGCCACAAGGTTCAAACAAGAACTACACAGTAGAAAGGCAGTGTATTTTTTTCCTGTTTTAAACATTGGAAAATGTGATTCAGAATTGATGTAGAAGGCTTCTTAACTGCGTGTGGAGCTGAGCTCAGTGCATGAGAGCAATGTGTTTACCGTTTCAGTGGGGCATTGCCCACCCTGAAACTCGATCTTAGCCTGCGCTCCTCCAGTCACAGTACTCGCCTGACTGCTCTGAACCAAGTCTCATGCCTGCAGGGTGGTTTCAAGCTGAACAGGGCCTTATGTACGCAGTGGTTCTGTCCACTGGTGGACACGTGGCAGCAACCTGGAGAGACTGTTTTCTGGAATGATGGTCGCATTACTGGGATGTTGTGGGGAGCCCAGGATGCTGCCAGACACCCTGTGGTGCACACAACAGCCCTGGAACAGCAACAAACACAACGTGCCCTGGAAATGGCAACAGTGGGAAGCTCAGCAGTGGGAAGTGACATTTTAGGCAGTGTCCTCTCCCTGGGACAAAACACCTGAGACCCACAGCTTAGGAGAGGGAGGTTTATTGTGGCTCACGGTTTCAGAGGTTCAAGTCCATGGTCAGCTGGTGCTTAGGCAGGGACCTCAGGGTGGAAGAGTGCGGGGAAAGGAAGCTGCTCAGTACACAGCACTGGGGAGCAAAGATCAGGGGAAGAGGCAGAGGGGAAGGGCTGGGGAGAGTATATAATCTTCAGTTCACACCATGACCCATTTCCTCCTCGGAGGCCCTTGTAGCTAGGCACACATCAGTGGTCCACCCAGTGGCAAAGGTGGTGTCCTCTCTGGCGGTACTGGGGACCGAACTCAGGACCCTGTGCTTGCTAGGCAGGCGCTTATTCCACTGAGCTATATCCCCAGCCCGGTGGTGTCCTCTCTGGTCAGGCTCCTCTCCAGGGTCTCCGAACCGAGACCCTCATGATTACACAGCATGTGCTGTAAACCAGGCTGTGCTAGAAGGACGGAAATGTTGGCGTGAAGAGACAGGAAAGGAGAGAATGGGGTAGACTGGATCATGTGTATACAAGGAGAGGTGTTCCAGAGACGGGACATCTCCGGGGAGCCCTACACACACCTCTAACTCTAAATTCCCAGCACAGCGAGCGTGTTGACAGTACATTTTTATTAGCAAAAAGTATTTATCTTTCTTTTAAAACAACATGTACCAGATTAGCACCTACTAGGGCTGGGGATATAGCTCAGTGGAATAAGCGCTTGCCTAGCAAGCGCAGGGTCCTGAGTTCGATCCCCAGTACCGCAAAAAAAAAAAAACAAAGAACAGATTAGCACCTACTTTGATCAATAGATACTACGAAATGGGTCTTAAATTTCTCTGTGCCAGCCAATTTAAGATAACATTTATAGAAATTATTTTAATATTTATGACTTTTAGATAGTCTTCCTTCAGAAGTAGGCTCAGTGGTTTAAATTGAATATTTAGCTTGAAAAATTCCCCTTTTTTCATTGCTTCCCCAGGATGAGTTACTTATTTCTTGCATCTTGCTTATAATATCTATCATAAAAAAGTTTTCCTAACGGTTATTTCATTATTCCAAAGGCTCTTTGAATATTTCATGCAGGAGCAGACAGTGACAAATGAACAAAATCTGAACACATTAGTTTTTTTTTTAGTGGGTGACACAATTTGAGAGGAAGCGCAGAATGATGAATTGCTTAGCCATCTGGGCTGTGTTCTGTTTCTTTATCTGGGTTTTTATTACAGCACAAGGGATGTGAATCAAAGGCTTTGCACAGAAAAGAGATATTTAATGTCTTGAAAAGAAAATAAGCTTTTATAGGCGATGACTATATGAATTAAAATGTACGAGTGAAACAGTTTTATTCTATGATCTATCCTCTTTTTTGCCTCTTGTGAGTAAAATCTTTGAGTCCCTGCTTATTTGAAGTTTTTTACAATTTAAATAACATCATTGTGGTCATTTTGATCCCCTGCATCCTGCAGAAGTGGAGTAAAGTGAATTTTAACATGAAACAAAAGCAGAAGGCTGCTGGTTCACACCTTGGAAACTATGAATCTGTTATAGCATAATCATTACATCACAGGAATATTACACGGCACGGCTCAATCTCATTTTTATAACTTAAGTGGGAAAATTTCTGACAATATCTTGAATAGTGCATGAAAACTTCAAATACCAGGTTGTGCATATCCAAGCATACTTTTATTCTTAGCAGTAAAATTTGAAAGTCTCTCAAGCGGAAGGCTTTTGGGGTCACATTACCTGGTGAAAGCATTAATTATCCATAATTATAATTATCCATTCTCTAAATGGTTCTCTGTAGAAAGGGTCTTTTCTTATCAGAACTGTGGGGAAACAGCATAATATTTCATTGTCAGAAGAACTAGAAATGAGCATAAGGAAATGAGCTCTAGGCCCAGGCCGGCTAACGCATACCCAGGGCCACCAGCAGCAGAGTACTGAGGACATCAGCTGACTTGGGGACATCGCGTGAGAGCTGCTCGGACTCCTCAGCCTGCTGCTCAGGGGGAAACATGGTCAGAAGGGGTTCTCTTTGGCAGCTGAGCCCTTCCAAGCAGCCGGAGCTCTGCAATCCCAGCCAAAGACCCGTGTCACCATCCTGGCCCTGGAAACCTCCGACCTAGCCAGTGCTGCCCTCTATCACAGGAGGTTAGCGCATCTCTGGCATGGCCAGGGAGAGAGGAGAAAGCTTGAACATGCTTCAGCCACTCACGAGGCTGGCTGGGCATGGCCCCCAGTGTCACCCACAGTGCCAATAGGCTGCTCTACGAGGAAGATGTGCATAGCGGTCCCAGGGTGGGCTCCTCTGCCAGTGCTGGGTAAGGTCACAGTGATGCCAGGCACATCCGGTGTGGACCCAGGAAGCCATCTGGTCTGCACTGCTACTCCCCAAACCCACAGAGCTGCAACACTGGGCGAAGACACCATGTCACAGATAGTCAGAACCTGTGAGCAGCTACACCACGAGGGCATGGCAGAAACAAGGCCTGAACTCTGCACAGCATCTCAGCAGGGAAAAGATCCTGTGTGGCAGACCGGAGCCCTGGCCCAGCTCCCTTTCCGCTGCTCCGAGTCAGCTGGGCCAGTCCTCTTCTCCACCCTGCCTGTGCTCTCCCTGACTCCTGTCCAGGCAGGAGGTGGTCTTTAGGTTGATGCTGTCTCCACGTAAATAGTGTGTTAGGAGCACTGCACTGCTACGTGCCTGGCCGGGTGCTCTGTGCCGGGTACTCTGCAGGGGAGGGTGCCAGGTGCTTAGTGCTAAGTAGTGGACAATGGAGGGTGTGAAGTGCTCTATGCTTGTAGGACTCGGTGGTCTCTCGATGGTCCCCAGGAGAAAATGGTGAGAGGATTTAAAAAATAAAGACAAGGGATGACAGCCAGGGTCAGGAGCAGTTGCCTCTTACCTGACGGGGAGGAGGACTGACTTCAGCAATAGGGGCATTTATTTCATACTCTTGCAAAGTTAGTATCTGGAGAGGTACTGTTGCCTAGCAACTAACAACTATAATTGTCCAGGAAGGATGTTTTTTTCAATACTGAGGTACCTTGATTGCTTGAGGCGCTCTGGCTCTGTCCTGTCCTCAGGCATGTGACCAATGTCCAGCTCCAGCAGCTCCCAGCACATGCTGGGCACTCAGGAGTGCAGGGTACTGGGTGCTGTGGCCGCCCTCCTGCACACCGCACCCTCTCCACAGGCTGAGCGGTGTGGACCTGCATTGCCCATACCCTTTCCCTCAGCTTCCAGTGGGTGCAGCTGTCAGGTGCCTCTGGAGTAGAAGGCCAAGAGTGGGCTCTGTCTCATTCCCAGCCCCGGCCATGTCCCTGGCTCTCATCAATGTCCTCCGGGAAATCCATGACTGCCCCTGCCCTCTGCTGTGAGCACAGTGGCCCCACTGTCCGTGGGGTTTCCTGGGTCCCCACCTTCACCCCGGCAGATGGCAGCCTCCTCACACCACTGGAATCACCCTGATTGCAGTTTCCACCCCTGCTCTTGGCACCCTGCTGCTGCGAAGACAAATCTGCACAGCTTTGCTGGTTTCCCTCCGGGACACCGCTCCTCTCTGAAGGTCACCCACGAAAAATGTCTCGGGCTGGAAATCAGCAGGTGGTATCCGACAGCCCTCTTCAGAGGGACAGACAGCATCCTGGCTGGAGGACGGCTCATCCAGGCCGAACAGGAGCTGCCTGCAGGCACGAACCCAAGGAGGCAGAGTGGCAGGGCCGGCCTGGCCTCCTCCAGCTGCACTGGACCTCACCCATCCCCGTGCCCTCCTGGGAACTTGAACAGACAGAATGGCAAGAGGCATGGGTGAAACATTCTGAAATCTTGGTTTTCACATGGCATAAGCCAGGGTTAGCTGTACATCAGGCAACAGGATCTGTCATGGTTAGTGCAGTAGCTCACTAAAACAGACACATTTCTAGCTAAGAAAGGGTGAGTCCCACTGTTTCTTGATTCTGTTTTGGTGTGAATACTTAAAAGAGTACAGTAATGTCTGTGTAGTGCTGCCTGAATCAGAAACTCGACATGCGTGTTGTTTGTGATAGAGGTGTTCATCTCCGCAGCTGAGACCAGACTTGGGTTATGCTGCACGTTTGTGTACCAGGACCTTCGTCTTCTGCTTAGTTTTCTCTGCCACTTGTGACTCTAAGGCTGAGCTTGGTCTAAGTAACTATGAATAATAATGTAAATACATTTGCAACACTAACACACCCCTGACATTTAACCTGACGCCTGGCGATCTGACTCATAACCACTATCCTGGCTGTTGTCTGTAGCTCCTACACACCTTCGTATACCGTCCCTCTCACGTGGCCCTAGGACTATCCTGCAGAGTCAGGCAGGTCTCTGGCATGTGGCTCGAATGTTCCGTGATGCTCCTGAGCAGCACCCTCCTAAAGGAGTCGTCACCATCGCTCCCAAGAGTAGCAGACACCATTACCGAGCTGAGAGCAATAAGGAAATTGACCCGGACAAGGCCAGTGGGTGGACAGCTGGGGGCTGAGGCAGGAATGCCCTTGGGAGAGGCAGCAAGCTTGGTTGTTAGAAATAGACTGAGAGACTGGACAGGCTCCAAATAAAACCCAGCAGTAGAGTAGGTGAGAGTTGTTAAATTCCAAAAGATCTTGGTATGTTTTCTTTACAGGATTCCAAAACAAAGCAGCACTTTCTTTGGTGTGGCAAATTACAGGATAGTGGGTCTTTTTTCCTGACTGCTTATAATTTTCTGTACTGTCAAGGTATCCCAACATGGCCAGGTATTTCTTATTGAATCATAATTTTTATTTGAAACAAATATATACAGAATACACTTCGCTATGCAAAGTAAATAAGTTGAATTGATTACCAAGATGTAATTGAAAGCAACAGATTTTGAAGTCCTTCAGGAACTGGGTTCTAATCTCTGGGTTTGAGTGAACAGCCAAATTTTACTTCTCTTTGGGATTCAAAGGATCTCAACATCACGGAGAAGAAGCCCTTGGTAAGGGACCGCACCAAGGCTCTGGCCGCGCATGTGCTGACTGAGACAAAGCAGGGCTGAGTGGCAGCAGAGGGGGTGGCTGGGGGAGCCATGCTGCCTGCTCAGGGTGCCGCCACCCTCTTCCATGTTTTTGTTGTACTGCTGCTTTGGATTCTCCGTAGTCAGATGAGAAAGCAAACTAGAGGCTAGACTCGGTGGCTCGGTAATCTTGGAAATGCTGACCTGTCAAAAAACCATCTTCCAATCACTGCATCTGAGGACACAGCCCACTCCCAGCTGGGCTTGGTGGCACATGCCTGTAAACCTAGAACTTGGGAGGCAGGACCAGGAGGATTGCTATAAATTTGAGGCCAGCCTGTGCTACACAGTGAGTTCAAGGCCAGCCTGAACTACATAGCAAGACCAAGTCTCCAACAAAACAAAACAAAATGTCCTTTCCCAAATGAAATCATGTATTTTACAGCCTCAGTGTAGATCTTTGTGAAGTCTACAGTAAGAACAGCAGCAACAGCAAAACTCAGATAAAGATCTGTGAGAGAAACCAGAAGCGCTTTAATGCTTCAGAGTTAGAGTTCAGCCTGCACACGCTCGCTGTTTCCCTCAGGCCTTAGCTTGCACTTAAGAGGCTCTGCCGCTCTGCATAATAGAAAAACCAGAAACTCGGGCCCTGGGTACTAGTGTGAAACAGAGGCAGTGTTTCCAGTTACTTTCATTTTAGTGTCTGCCCATGCACAGAATTCTGTGGGTAACGTGGACGCCAGGCTCTGTGAGCTTTGTCACACATTCGCTGTCTTGGCAGCTGTAGGTCCGCCTGTGCTGCACTGTCTTGCTCCTTCCTGGGCCTCCTCGCATGAGCGCCGTGGAACCTAACTCTCCCCAGTCGGGCTCCTGGGCACCGACTTCGTAACACAGAGACCTCAAGATCAGCTTAGGAGGAAACCAAGATTACAAATCCCAACAGAGAGCTTTGCTGTTGCCTGACAATACCTATTTATAAAGCAAAACGTGTCTGACAGGATGTGGATGGCCAGCGTACTCCAGCGCTAAATTGCATTGCTATCTTGCACAGTGCAGCTCTGCCTTGCTTCATTTTATTTTCCACCCGAAGTCATTTAATTCCCTGGTTTATAAACACCTTGAATTTTCCTTCCCCAAAAAGACAAGGTAACTTGATATATATAACACCCTGGTGCCCAAGCATAAGCCCCAGTGAAGAACCGAACTACACAGCACAACCCAGGAACAGCACATGCTACATTATCTCAAAAGAGAAACAGTCAACAATGCAAGACATTTGCAGAGGAGCAGGCTAGTCCCTGGGGTGACAGCTGCGTGACTTGTAAGAGCGGCAGAGACAGCAAGTGGCAGAACTGGGCTCAAACCAAGTTCTTCCAACTATGAGCTCAGGATGGTTTTGGCTAAACAAAGATTTTTTTTTTTGTAAACATCTGGAGCAGTGTGATGACCATCAGGATGGAACCCATCTCAGTCTACAGTCTTCATTCTTCTGCAGCTGCCCACCACTGGGTGTCTGATACGAGCAGTGGAATTAAGACATAAGAGTAGGGCTCTCGCTGTGTGACTCCGGTATTAGAAGGTACTAACCCAGCACATGCTTATGTGCTGCCTAATACGGTCGTGTTTTCTGGCATGGGAAATGGTGGGGAGATATAATCAAAATCAAAATCTCTCCCAACCCAGAGAACTTCTGCACAAAGTAGAACAGCAAAAACATTTCATTGTTGAAGGACCAGTAAGCTGGATGTGATGTGTGTCCCAGGTGATCCGCTAAGTGGCCCCAAATATAGACAGACTCCACTCCCTTTTGCACAGCCAGGCATGCTGGACCTGCTACCTCAGCCTCGTGGTCACCACGTCCATCTCAAATTCACTTAGAAACTGGGTGTCCGTCTGTTCAATAGTGGGCTTTATCCACAGGAAGAGCAAACGCTTGTCTTCGTGGAAAGAATTAGTCTTGCGACTTTAACGAAAACTCTGCTAGCGACAGAAGCTGAGAAATTAGGCTGCCCTCTCCTGAGCTAGCTCAAGGCGGAGCTCCCTTGGTCACAGAACTACCAAGCGATGGAGTCAGCTTTTGAAAAGACTGATGAGCATCTGAAAGACAGAAAGCGCTTGGAAGCTTTCCAGGAGGCAGCTCGTCCCTGCTTTTCAGCGGGTGTTTCACTGTCGCACCACGGTCCCGACAAGAGGCCGAGCGGGACCAGGCGGCTTCAGCCTGCTTCTGCCTGAGTCTGAGGCACGGGGGCCGGGCGGGTCTGGAGAGGTCCCACCTCTGGCTCTGCGTTCACTAGCCTTTCCCCCAGGTCTGCTCCTCCGAGGCCTTCAGTCCTGCGTGACCCAGACACCACTGGTGTGACCTCACAGCCCAGCCCCTATCCAAAACCCCTGTCCCCAGCCGCAGCCACCTGGGGTCCAGGCTACACACGTGACTCTGGGGACAGCGCAGAGAGACAAGTTTCAGGCCATAACAATTAGACTTCTGAATTTTGTTTTATTTTTATTTTCAGTCAACATATTCTACATAGTTTAGAGCTCAGTGTGAGGTTTCCACACATGTGCATATGGTGTAAAAGTCAGAGAAATTAGCAAATCTCTAGCTTTAAAATGTACGTCTCATGGTGAGAACGCTGAAAATACTCTCAGCTATTTTGAAATGTGCAGTCGTTTCTGGGAAGGGCAGTGCCCATCCCCCCAGGATGCCCAGATGCGCCCCTTCCTCCTGACTCTCCTGGCTAGAGCGCTCCACCCCCCTCCAGCGCCACGCCCCTTCCCCTGTGCACCTGGCCCCCCGGTCTCCGCGGCTCATATGTTTAGATTTCACATAGAAGCAGGGTCACGGGGCGCTGTCTTTCTATGCCTGGTGAAGTGCCCTTACGTGACTTCCCTGGTTCATCCCCACCCCATCACAAAGGCGCTCGTTCTTGTCATGGCTGAACAGTGCCCCGTTGTGTCACTGTGCCACATCCTCTGGACCGGTTTCTCTGTTGATGGACACTCACTTGGTCGCTACCTTGGCAGTTGTGAGCCAGGCTGCAGTGGGGCAGATGGCACTTAGATGCATTGGCGTCATTTCCTTTGGGCACAGGACTTTTGCGAGCTGCCAGTCACACAAAGTTCTGCTTTTAACTGAGAATTTTTCATCCTGCAAGGGTGCCCCTCCTCCACAGCCTCAGCAGCACTTGTTAGATGGGGAGGAGCTGGTACCGTGGTGCAGTTTGGGGCTGCCTTTCCCCAGTGATGAGTGACGTGGGTACTTTTTTCACAAAACTTTGGCCATTTGTGTGTCTTCTTTGTAAAAGTGCCCATTTTTAAATCTATTGCCCTTTTTTTTTAGTCCTCTGCTTTTTCCCATTGAGTATAGGGGTTGCTCATATATTCTGAACGGTAATGTACAGTTTTCAGAAATTTTCCTGTTCTGTAGGCTGTGCGTTGGCTCTGTAGGTCTCTTGGCTACACAGAAGCTTTGTTTGATGGAATCCCATTGTCTTTTTGCCTTTATTGCTATTGCTTTTGAGGTCTTATCCCCCAAAGTCCTGCCTAGTCTGTGGTCTGGAGCTTTCCCCTTGCATTTTCTTACCATAATTTTATAGTTTCACGCCTCACATTTAATCTTTAGTTCGCTTTGGGTTGATTTTGATGTGTGATGAGAGACAAGGACCTAATCTTGCTCATCTGCGTAGGGACCTCCAGTCCCCAGCATGACTTGAGGAAGGGCCCGTCCTTCCCACTGTGTGTTCTTGGTGCCTGTGTGGAAGATCAGGTGGCTGTGAACAGAGCCAGGGATTTCTGAGCTCAACAGTGTTCTGTTGCCTTGGTCTAGATGTCTGTTTTCATGTCACAAGTGTGCCTTTTGACACCTATACCTTTGTAGTATATTTTGGTAAGCCTGATTTTTGTTTGGCTATTTGAGGAGTTTTGTGGTTCCTTTTTTCAATTTCTGTGCAAAATGTCACTGGAACTTTGGTGGAGACTGCACTGACTCTGAGGGCCAGTGGGATAGTGTGGACCTTACACTCTGGGAGTGTGCAGTACCTTCATATGTTCGTGCTTGCTGTTCCTTGCATCAGTGCCACAGTCTTCAGTGTAGAGATCTTTACCTCCTTGGTTAAGTTTAGTCAGGATTTTTTGTGAATTTATTTTTTGGTAGCTATAAAAAGTGGTATTGCTTCCCTGACTTTGCGGATAGTTCAGTACTAATATACAAGAATGTGTTGACTGTCAAATCCTGCTACTTATTTGAACTCATTTATTAGATCTCACAGCTTTGGGGTGTCCATAGATGTTTATAACAGTATGTCATCTGCAAGCAGAGATGACTGACTTCCTCCTTCAAAGTGTGGAATGCCTTTGCTTCTCACCTGATGGTGCTGGCTGGTACTTCCAGCATTCTCTTGAAGGAGCAAAGACTGTGCACCCTTACCTTGTTCCACACATTTTCCAGATTCAGTACGGTGGTATCTGATGGTTTATCACAGATAACCTTACTGTGCTGAGGTACACTCCTTCCATACTTAAAGAGTTGTTACAATGAAGGGTGCTGGACTTTGTCAAATGCTTTTTCAACATCTACAGAAACTATCATATGCCTTTTTATTAATGTGATGTCCCATTCATTGATGTGTGTATATTGAACCATCCTTGCATCCCCGAAAGAATTCCATGTGATCACAGCAGATGACCTTTCCATGCTTGTTGGACTTGGTTTGCTAGTAGTTTGTGCTCTTCAGTGATACTGATCTGTAGTGTCCTCTTTTGTTGTGTCTTTGGTTTGAGTATCATGGTACTGGTGGCTTCACTGGATACATTTGGAAGTGTTCTGTCTCAAACCTCTGTGATGGTTTGAGAAGAACTAGCTCTAGTTCTTTAAATCTTTTGTAGAGTTCAGCAGTGAAGTTCTGACTCAGTTTCGTCAGTTATATAGGTGTCCTTGCCAGTGAAGAATCTTCTGCAGACAGTGTGTGGTTGGGTCTTGGCTTTTTTTATAAGTACAAGATTATTAGCCAGTGAGGACTTCTGACATTTTGTTCATTGTTTCCTGCTTGTTTTACAGATCCTTTTTCTCAGTCACCTTTGTATTTGGATAGTTTTCTGGATTGCTAAGTATCCATTCTTTTCTCTTTCTTGCATGTATACCTGCTGTCACTTTTTCCTATGTAGTTTCTAAATCCAAGGGACTTACATAGAGAATCCTATACTCTGGGCAGACTATTTTTAAGCTGATAACAACCTACCTTTGGTCTAGACCAGTGATGACAAACCTTTCAGATCTTTCAGTGATAACAAAAAGCCCACTGTACCGCATGTACCAAAGGTTCGCCACCACTAATCTAGATCCTTACCTCTCCCCCTCCTCTTCCTATTTTTCTTGCCTTAATTGACCTCTTTTTATTGTTTATTCCCTAACAATTTGCTATAGGCTTTCTAGTTTTAATTGTCATTTCCTCTTCTGGGAGTTGCTAGATCAGGTAATGGGGCATGTATTCTTTCAGGCAAGACAAACCCTAAATACATGCTCAATCTGTGTGGTCATTACCAGCAGAAGTGCTAGTCAGCAGAGCATGGTGATGAATAGAAGCCTCAACGATGAGAAAGGCCATCCTACTCCTCAGAGTCAGGGCGTAAACCACGTGTTCCTCGGGATTGGGGAAGGCACTGGCGAGACAGCTGTGTGGGGACAGAGTTACCCAGCTACTCAGTGCTATGACCCAGCAGGACAGATTGTGCAGATGGTCAGTCATTAATAATTCCCCACCCCCTTATTAACCCAGTCATTCATTTGCTAAACATTCAGTCGTGTGCAGATTCATTTACACAGTAGCCTGACAAGAAATTGCTCAGGTGATTGTTTCCTTCCAGCAATCTCTGACTACCCCCACAGACTTCCTGAGACTACTGGCTGTGATTCAGACTTAGACTTTAACTTCAGACCACCCCATCATGATTTGCCACTTATTAGTGCACAGTCATGGCACCTGCTTGCATTGGTTGTGAGGAGTGTGTATAAGCACACACAATACACCTTAATTCTTTTACATATCCCCGTCCCTCCCCTGCCTCCTGCCTCCCTCCCAGCTCCCCTAAACTCCTGGTCCCCTTCCTATTTGCATAAGCTCTATTTCCATTGTTATTGTGGTTTTGATACAAATATTTATTCAATGAAATGATAAAATTCTCCCATCATGCAGGCCAAAAAAAACAACCCATGAGCCCTTGCATGGCCTGGGGTCAGTGAGCAGATTAAATGAAGATATACATTTTCCTAGGATAATGCCTGCATAGCAAATACGTGACAAATGTTTAAATTATCTAAGACAGTTGTGTTTTCAGCTATCATTTTGCCATCAAAGCATAGGGAAATATATTTCTCACCATTCCTGCTGGGTGTTTTTAGTGATACAGTTGTATAAAATTCTCTGCAGAAATAATTCAGAATTTTGAGCAGCTTCCATTTGTTTAATTCTTTGGTTTATTTGGATAAACTCAATTTTTCAATGACTTCCATTTGATCTTACATAGGAACAGAGCCAAATAACTGAAAAGTAATTTTCCACTTGTATTATTAGTCACTTCATTTTTTGAAGATGATTAAACGGAGTAGCCAAAATACTTACTCAGTGCATAACACATATTAAATATGAAAATGACTTTAAAATCTTTCAGTGATAGAAATGACTTCCATAGCAGTTGTCTACCTCGGGCTTGGCCTCACTATTGTAACTGAATGAATCAGTGATTTGGGTCAAACACCCTGCATGACTGAGTCTGACTGGACTGAATGGAGTTTAAGCTACTTAGGCTGAAAGTTCAACCAGAGCGATGTTCACGTTTGACCTTAGAGGGGACATCCGCAGAAAGCTGTCTTGCTCATGGCATGGAAATACTGTTAAGTAGCATCTTTCCCACCAGAAAAGCTACCCTTGAAAGGCTTGTCCAGTGCCATGGGCCACCACACCTCCCTGAGGATGTCAGGTAACTCCTCCCATGAAAAGGCTGCCCTGGAGGCCAGTGGAGTTCAGGGTTTTTAGTTCTGTGGTACCTTTGCATGTACATGCTGGGTGTAAAGAAAAAGTTTGGCCACAGTGCAAACAGCAGCAGCTGTGGGTTCCCAGCTTGCTCTGAGGAGGGCGTTGCCCAGGCACGAGGGACAACAGTGACTCCAGAAGGCTGCATGGGGGCGCACAACCAGGGCCACGCCTCAGCCCAGGCAGCTGCAGCCCGCACTGGCGCCACATCCACTCTGTTAGGATAGGGCTGGGGATATAGCTCAGTGGAATAAGCGCTTGCCTAGCAAGCGCAGGGTCCTGAGTTCAATCCCCAGTACCGCAAAAAAAAAAAACACTCTGTTAGGATGCTCCCTCAGTGGTGCACCATTCTCAGGAGCCAGTGCTTCCTGTAGAAAGATACCAGGCCCAACCAGGGCCAGGCTCCTTCCTGAAGCACTGGAGGGAACTTACTCACACAGTAAAGTGTCACTGTGGGAAGACAGGGAGGCCAGCCTGCTGGGGGTAAAGGACTTTTCATCCCAGAAGCCTTGCAAAATGTTATCATTGCTGGGAAGAATTTATTTTGATCTTTTCATGGTCTGGAAATCTATTCCCTTGCACACAATAAAAGCTCAGAATATTATTTGAATGAGTAATGTGTTAACACATGGTATCAGATATATCACAAGAGACTGTAAACGTGTTGATTTTAAGTATCAGAAGAGCAAATATATCTTGTAAAATTTTTATTCTGACTTGTAAAAATACTATTACATGCAGCCAAAAATACAAACTGTTTTCATGAAGTTCAATAATGACTTTTAAAAATGAAGGCATTAGGTGTATTTCTGAGATACAGAACTTGTCCTACTATTGGGGGTAAATGTACTAAGCATCGGACCTGCCTAGTAAGGGAACGGGATGCGTTTTAAATGGCAGTGCAGAAAATAGTCAAGCTGGTCCACCCTTTCCAGGCATCTTATGTGGAGAACTCCTCAAACGAGTGAAGTGTTTCAGCACTGGACACCCTTTCTGGTTCTGGGAAATGTCTGTTGAGGATTCCAGAAGCTGTTTGGTGTATCCTGGTCTAACCCAAGCACTTTATGTGTACGGAACATTTCTTCCTTCATTGTTTTCAGCTCGTTTGTTGTCTGAGAGATCATTGCGGGTATGTGGCTTATTTCTGCTTTAAGCTCTTTTATGGCCTGTTGGAGTTGTTTCATTTCGGATGCAATCCTTTCATAACTTGCAGGTATGTGGCTTCCTGGTTCCCCTGTATCCTCACATTCAAAACTTGTTCTGGGTGGGGTTGAGTTTTGAGACTGCGTTTTGTTCCTCTGTTTTCCCATTTTTGGGTATCAGATTCAAAATGTGGAGCTATAAATTCCCCAGGCAGTTCAGCAGGCAAAGGTCTGCTGCAGAGGCTGCTCCAATGA
>PVLD010006551.1:0-99590 GCA_004027595.1 Dinomys branickii | reverse complement strand
AGGAATTATCTATGGAATCCCTTGACTTTCAGATATAGTGAAACATAGCAGAATTTTCCCATAGTTATGCTGGAACTTTCGTTTTCAGAGTGTACTCTCCTTGGATGAGAAAATAAAGTAGCTCATATAATATTTCCCCACCAAGCCCAGTACTTATATGGGAAAGTAAGATGTAGTTAATAGAAAGAGAGATTTACTAAAGTTGGGAAAATATATGAAATGTGTGAGGGCAATTTTGAAATCAGAGATCCTGGAGATTTCCCTAAATCAAAGAAGAGATGCATCTATCTGGAATTGATTGTGGAAGCTGGAGGGAGGGATTCAGACAGCCCCATGGATGCTTTCAGCTCTGGGTCCATAATTCTACATGAATGATTAGTCCTGATGGCAGCCAGCCATCAGCCAGATTTCCTTCAACGTACACATCCAGTACTGTTTCCACTGTGTCCACCTGTGACTTTCTCCACTGCTCAGTTTGTTTAGAAGTTGTTTGCTTTTCACTTCTCCATGGCTACTTTTTAGGGCTTTTTGTTTTCCTTGACTGGAATCTAATAATGCAGACAGAATAGATTGTTTGAAATTACCATCCACTAACTCAAGTAATTTGCAAAGTCAAAGTACGTGTGTGTTTATGTGTAAATTGAACCTCTGAGCTTTGTTCATAAAAATCCTTTTCAGATAGACTACAATAGGATATATTCATTCTAATTACTTTAATGATATGAGTCCTTATTTCATTCTCTTATTCTTTTAGTTTTATTTTATATGAGTGTTCAGTAGAATTGTGTGACTTGCCTAGATCTTATAAATTCATTCTTACAAGGCAGATTCTTGTTTGAAATAAAGCCTTCTTACTTTCTTTCTTTTTTCTGTTTTTGGCACCAGGAGTCAAACTCAGGACCTTGTGCTTGCCAGGCAGGCATTTGTGATTTGTACCAGAGAGCTAAAACCCTGGCCCAAAGGCTTCTTAAGTTCAAACTGCCATGGGGCCTTACTATACCTCTGCTTTGTGCACAAACCATTTGAGGGTGAGAGAAAAGCCACGGGGTGTTTGGCCTTGTAGGTATGTATTCATTTCACCCTGTGAAACAGAATATTAGTGTCCCACAGCCTAGTCTTCAGGGTACAGCACATTTATTTGTGTCTCAGCACCCCCTGACAAACCTGTTTATGAAACATAACCCTACCGTTCACTAGTTAATGATCTTAGGAACAAGTTGAACTCTCTCTACCTTGGTTTTGTTACCTGTGGCATGGGCAATGATAATAATGTATTGTCATGGGTTGTAAGGACTGAAGACTTTGTAGCACAATATATTATACATACTGTACAATAAAAGCAAAGTGCGGACTGTTGTTAATATGACTAGTAGCATCATTTACTAGCATTTCTTAAGAGAATCATTTGACATTGTCACCTGAAGTTTAAAGAAAAAGAAAGCTTTGAAGTGTAATAATTTTATGCTTGTAATACTTTGCAAAGGGCTGTGATCATTTTTAAATGGGCATCATTGTCCTTCTACCTATGTAGGGGACATATGAAAAATAGTTCCTGCTGTTGCATAGCCTGAAACACATGAAGGAAAGCTGCCCACTGAAGCTATCAAAAATTTAGGCCTAAATGGGAAACATCTGGCCTTTGACTCATTAGTATTTAAGATGAAACTAATGATCTCTTCACTTTGCAGTGTCTGTATTTGCAAGACAGAATGAGAGGAAGTAAGTCTTGAGGAAAAATATTGATTCCCCGTTAGCAAACCCTGTTGAAATGCACTGTTGTAGGCCTTGTTATTTTTAAGTGTCTGGATTTTCTTTATGAATTCATTAAAAAATATTTAAGCGGCTCTGGTGGCCTAGTATCTCATTCCAACATAAACGTAACCCTGGAAAGCACATACCAATTGGATCACCTTTTCACTTCATGGCTTAATTATAATGACAAATTACAGGTGCTGAAGTGATGCCAGACCCCTTAGCATAACTGATTTAATGATCATAATATTACTTTTTTGTCCAGAATTTCTTAATATAGATGACATCTCTCTTGTGATTGATAGTTAATGTCCTACATGCTGAAATTAAGTTTCAACAACCTGAAAATAGTATTACATTTCATAATTGGTAGTAATTTGGGCTTGGCATTAAAATCTCTTGATTCTCCTTAAGATGAATTTTGCCTTGTCTGTTGGTCCTTCATGAGGCCCTGGCTGTATGACATATTCAGCCAATTTTTAAAAAAATGTATTTATCAGTGATTGCTCATATTACATTGATCTTCTACCTTGTGACCCTGATAGAGTCACGTATTAAGGGTTTATATCTCTGTAGGAATTTTTCTTCAGAAATCCTATGTATATGGTCATGTCACGCATATCATGTTACTTTTTCTTTTCTAATCTGAATGCTTTTTCCCCTCCTTGTCTTATTGCATTGGCTAAGAATTCTAATACAATGATGAAGAGAAGTTGCTGGAACTGACACCTTTATTTGTTTCTGATTTCAGGTAGAAAGAATTTCATTTTTTATCATTTAGGTTTGAGATTGCCTGAAGATATTTGTAGATTCCCTCATTAAGTTGGGGAAGCCCCAGTTTACTGCTAGCTTACTGAGTGTTCTCACAAATTAGTTTTAATGTTAGCAAATTTAATGTCTGCATCTACTGAGAGAGTCGTGTAATCTTTTTGTTGTATTTTGTTTACATGGTGAATTTCATTAAATTAATTGTGAAGATCAAACAACTTTTACCTTCTGGGGTAATCAGCTTAATGATAATGAATCATCATAATTCAATTCTGTTAAATTTTGTTTGGTATTTAGTTTCTATATACATGAATAAAATTGATCTAGTTTTCTTCCTTACAATGTCCTTTATCCTAATATTAGTGAAGTACAAACATTATCTAATGTGCTGGAAAATACTATTTTCTTATTTTCATTTTGAAAGATTTTACATGGAATTCTTTTCTTAAATATTTGATAGAATTCAACAGTAAAGTCATATGAGACTGAATTTGTCATTTGGTGAGTACATTCCTTAGAAGTTCAGCTTATTTAGTAGATAGAGGGCCATTCAGTTACATCTTGCTGTGTCAGTTTTAGCAAATTTAGTTTTCAAAGTGTCCATTATAGGAAAATGTTCTATTTTCTTAGCATAATTATTCAGAAATATTACCATATTTTTAAATTTCTGAGATATGTATAGTGATGTTCCTTTTATTTTTGGTTTTAGCGCTTTTTAATGATTAGTTTAAGGACTGGCCTATAAGTTTTATTAGCTCATTTTCCAAAATAACTAGATGTGCTTTCGCTGACCTTTCCTTATCATTTGTGCATAATTTTATCATCTGATCTACCTCCTCTCCTCTTCTTTTTCTTTCTTCTTTAGAGATTTAAAGCGGGGGCTATATAATTGATTATGGATCTTTCTTCTTTTAGCATATACACACCTAAAATTATGTATTTCTCTGTGGCTTAGACTGGCCTCAAACTTATGGTGCTACTCCTGCCTCGGCCTCCCAAGTGCTGTGATCACAGGCATGTGTCACCTTTCTCAGCTTAAAATTATGTATTTTACTTTAAGTATTCCTTTAGCCATATGCCATATATTTCAATATGTTGTGTTCTTTTATTATCCAATTAGAAACACTACTTTAATACAGCATACATGTTTTGCTTCATGAGTTAATTGGAAGTATGTTCTTTAATTTTCAATACCACATTTAAGGATTTTAGAGTACTATCCTAATATTGTTTTCCAGTTTAATTTCATTGCACCTGGAGATTATAGTTTGATTTCTAACCTCTCTAGTATGCTGAAACTTATTTTAGAGCCAAACATGAATTATATTGGTACATGATCCACTTTGTAAGGAGTTGGTACTCTGCAGAATTGGGATATATTTTTCTATAAATATACTCCAAACTAAGTTAGTTAATAGTGATATAAATGAAGTCAGTTAGTGTAATTTTCACCAAGGGAATTTCTATCTATTTGTTTTATTCATTTTGGAGCTGGAAGCCTTGCAAGCTGAATTATTATGCATTTGCCCTCTTATTTTTCTCTTTGTCAGACTTTGTTCCAGGTGTTTGTTTTCATAGTTGAAAGTTAAGCCATTGAAAACGCTTTTACCTCCTTATAAAGCTCTGATATCATATTGTCTATAGACACTGTTTCTGCAATAAGAAAAAGTGTTCCTCGCGGAGTATGTGGGAGAGGGACGAGGATGTGCAGGTGAACTGATCAATGCAAAAGGTCAGGCAAGAAGCAGTCATCACGGAAGCTGGCATATATATTTGTTATTGTTGTTTTGTTCTGTTCTGAGAATCGAATTCAGGACGTTGCACTTGCTAGGCAGGTACTTGTGCAGCTAAACTGTGTCCCCAGCCCCATGACCTATATTTCGTAGGAACCGCTATTGTGGTGGGAAGGAGAAAAATCCTAGATAGTGGCTGCGTGTTGATCAAGCAAGGCTTCCATCACATGGAGCAGAAGATCAGCAGAGCAATTTGTAGTCCCAGGTACTGAAGCATTTACTAAGCAGAGATGCTGGGTAGAGTAAGGCAGAAGGGCAAAGGGAAAGGATTACTTCGCAAGTTGGGTCAGTGCAGTGAGACAAGGCTGAGGACTAAACGCAGATATCCAGTGACCGTTCCCTGTGCCGCCAGCTGCCGGGTCAAACTGCACGGAGATAAATCTGAGCCCCACTGCCGAGAGCACTAATCCAGGCCAGCCTGAGGTCAATGTTGCTTTGCTGACTCATTATTTTATGGGCATTTTTCTGATCTTAAAACAGATATTAGGCTTTCTGTGTGTCTTTTCTCATTTTGAAACTCATATATTTACTTTTCAAGGTAGTTAGATGTGAAATGTGGTAAAACACTTAAAAGTATATAAAAGAAATGACCTAGCTTTTTTTTTCTTTAAACTAGGAATCACACTCAGGACCTTGTGCTTGCCAGGCAAGGCTGTGCCACTGAGCTATATCCCTGGCTGTAGCCCAGGTTTTTAAAAAATGTTAGATTTTTTCCTTCCTCGATAAATCCAGATTTAGAAGATATTTATGTACATATCTATAACTATCTGTATCTATATGTCTGAAGGATTTGGGCTGCATCAAGAAAAACAATGAAATGTCTGTGATTTTTTTCTCCTCTCTGGAGTCTTATGTCTGAGAGCTGGAGATCTTGACCATGATATTTCTCACTGCCAGAGAAGTACACTATCACTGCAGGGAGACAGTAGTGACATTTTCTGGAGATCTGTTGCCTGTGACTATTTTCCCTGTGACTATTTTGAGCACATCTAAGAGCCAATGACAATAGACAGTTTTGTCTACTGGGTTCTCTTGCTAATGACAACACTCTTTTGAGAGTTCTAGATCCACAGAAACGATGGATGGATTGTTTTTTCTTTTAGTTTTCTATTGCCTTACTTCACACATTCTACTAGAAATTATGATTTTGCAGGGCCAAAGAAGTTTTCTTTAAAAAAATCACTGTTTATAATTGCTGTTCACCATCTATCCTAAATTATCCTAAATTACACTGAGACTCTCCTTATCATTTTAAAGAATGTTATTGCACACATCAAAGGTCCAGGCTTGTGGTTTAATACTTGCGAGTCTACGTTCTCCCCCTTCCTGCTCTTCTCCTTTGTGCCCCGTGTTACATATATCTGCTTTCAAGGGATCAGAAATGACAGCATGTTACTTGTATCAATTCTGCACCCTCTCCTGTCTCAGTACCACTGTGCTTAAATTGTCTTTATTTCATTGTTTTAATGCCTGCCCAAGACGAAAGAAATCAAAACTGATAAATCTTGAAGTGCTTCCATTAACCAAGGCCACTTTTGGTAGCTTAGAATTCTTACATGTATGTCCACTGGGGATAGATGTGTTTAGCCAGCTAAAAGGTTTTCCTACTTTGCAGAAATTTGCAGAAACTTGTTGTAGGAGCTCACATCATTCCTTTCAGCACTTTGCAAAATATAAAACAGGCTTGGCGATTTTCTTTGTGCTTGTTCTAGAAAGTGATTACACTTACACATCCCAAGCATTGTGAAGAACGAGCAGCCTTTGAAATTTCACACTCAGAGATCATCAAAGGAACCAGGAGAGAATTTGTAAGCATCTGAACCCATCAACCCACAATAACAACTGACAGGTCAGCAATGAGTGACACATGTTGCTGAGTGATTCTCTGCTGCTCAGCGGCACATGGTTTGACATCTAAATTGCAGGCAGCCCTGGGTCCATTCCAGGAGCTGCCCGTGGTTGAGTGCAGTTCTGATCACTTGCTTGAGGGATGCAGTGGGGGTAAAGAGAAAAAATCAAATTGTTCTCGGAAATCATGTTTAATGTAGAAATCTGGTTAATATTAAAATGCAATCTACAGTGTTCAAGTACTCTATTCCTCAAGGAAAATATTTCCTGTTTGAGGGGCAGGAGCAGTAAGCACTGCCTTGTTACATCACTTCCTATGTCAGGCCCAACTAGCATTCAAAACGTATTACTATATTGATAATGCTAATTTCAAAATGATGCCTTCTTTCCCCTCCTTGGTTAAAGGGTCTGGGCAAAATTCCAGTCATATGGATCAATTTAGCTTTTGACGGGGCTGGCCAAACTGATATTTCACGCACTATACAGTATACTTCTTCCACATGCTTTGCATAGTAGTGCCGGTCTCCAACTCAACCGAATGCTGTATTTCCAAGAAAGAAAAGGGGGAGTCGGTAGCTTCAGCAGGGAGACACAACACATGTTTTTCTGCACACAGGCATCATCCAGTCCTGGAATTAATACAGAGTTAGGGATTGATTTCTGGAACTCAACTTTGTGCCATGTTCAAATCAACTTGGTGTTTTCCCTGTAGGCTTGGCCAGCTTTCCCAAGACTATGCTCATCACCAGAGGGACATGCGAATGTAACCACTGGTATTTATCCTTTTATCCAACTTTTTTTCCCTATAATATCTTAAAAAAAGAAACTGATGATTTATAAGAGTAGAAATCTTCTAAAATATTTGTCCATTACATACTCAGTATTCTTACCTTTTTAGTTTAAAAAAAAGCCACTAAGAAAGGTCAGCGGGGAAGTACCCAATATTTTAGACCAGAAGGAGACTGTTTGTCTGAGTCCCTCCTGTCACATTGAATGAGTGGGTTACTTGCAACATTCAATTCTATCATACCTATGCTGGGGTCAGTGGTACCGAGGGTGGGTACCTGGAGAGAAAGCTTAATTTCACTGAAGTATTATTAACTTGCTGTTTGCTTTGGTTTGCATTTATTCATTCATATACTTACTTACTTATTATTTACTATTTATTTAGAATTTCCTCTAGGCAGAAAGCGTTCTGTTCATGTTTATTGATTTTTCCAATGACAAATTCAGAGATATTTTTGTCAACATTTTTGCCATAATGATAATTTTAATGTTCATGGTTTGTGATACTGTTGGCTACTAATCAAATGTAATTTTAAAATGAGCTTTAAGGCCGGGCGTGGTAGTGCATGCCTGTAATCCCAGCACTTGGGAGGCTGAGGCAGGAGGATTGTTGCAAGCTCAAGGCCAGCCTGGGCTACAAATTGAGCTCAAGGCCAGCTTGAACTGCATCGTGAGACCCTGTCTCAAAAAGACAAAATAAAATAAAATAAAATGAGCTTTATTCAATCCTGTTTTTTCATGCATGTTTGCCATTTCCAGGCACTTTCTCAAGTGTTCAACTCTATAATATAGTTGCTACTTTTAATCTCATGTTCTAATCTAACGGAGAGATGGAAAGACTTAATCATGTTTCAAATAAAGCGTAATTAATTTTTGTTAGAAAGACATAGTAAACCCAGTATAGAAGCAAGGATAAGAGCAGGACCATGATGCAGCTTTCAGCAGGTGAAGGCGACAGAATGAAAGAGTGTGTTTGCATGTTTTGTTGTTGTTTTTAACAGGGAGTACTCTTGGCTAAGGGAGAAGGACAGTGGATGTAAGTGAGACATAAAAATCTATAGTGCAGTGATACTGATGTTGTCTGGCAATGTAATTCATTTCTTGGAATTTCTCTTGAAGAAATAATCTTAGTGGCATCTAAAATTATTTTTGACCAAAGAGATAAAATATTACCATAGTACTTTTAATAAAAGATCAACTGGAAGGAAAGCACAGATGAAGAAGGAAGATTTTTTAAAAGAAGTACTTGTATAATGATGGCGGTGATGGTGGGGATGATAACGGTGAGGACCAGGATGAAGATACCTCCTCGCCTTGGCTCAGTCCTAGGCAGAGAAGAGTGGATGATCTCACTGTACGAGTGACCTAATTCACGGACAGATTGTATTAAATTAATAAATCTATAATGATGGGATGGTTTAGAAACATGAAATATTTGGGATATCTGAAAAAAATCAGAATGCTGTATGGCAGGTAAGCTGTGCATGAATGTCCAGAAGCAGAGGTAAGGATCTGTTAAAAAAAAGGCAGAGAGAGAGAGGTGCATGGAGTCTACATTCTATACACAATTAGATTGGAAGGTTGATGCCATTACTGGAAGGAGACGGAAACTTACAAGGTGGAGGCTGCTTGGCAGCAGTGGGCTACGGGTGCGTGACCTCAGAGACTGTATCTTGCCCCTGGCTGCTTTGTCTCTTGCTCTTTCTGTCTGCCTCAGCTTCCTGGCTGCCAGGCATTGAGCAGCTTTGCTTTGCATGTTGTTCCGCCAGGACGTTCTGCCTCGCCACAGGCTCACGGCCATGGGGCCAGTGGACCGTAGGTGATGGCATGAAATTTATGAAACTGTGATCTCAAGTAAATCTTTCTCTCTTTAAAATGTTATTCCCCGGTACTTTTTTTTTTTTTCATAGCAATGGAAAATTGACGACAATAGCCTCTTTCATAAAGATAGAAATTGATTATATAGCATCAGAATTGGAGATAGGGTGAATGTGATTGAAACACTGGTAAAAGGAAGGTAGATAAAAATTAGGCCGCACCCTGGGAATAATCTTGAATTTTGATGAAGAAGGTTTCATACTATAAAGAACGGAAAGGTATGGTTAGACTTTCTGTTTTGTTTGTTTGTTTGTTTTGTGGTACTGGAGATTGAACTCAGGGCCTTGGCATTGACCTACAGCCACAGCTCCTTTTTATTTTATTCTGAGACAAGGTTAGCCAAGTCACTAAGGTACCCAGCTAAGGTCTGTCTGTGATCCTCCTGCCTCAGCTTCCAGGGTGCTGGGATTACAAGTGTGGACCACCACGCCAGGCTTCATAACTAGATTTGAAGAGAGGAATCACATTACAACATGAGCTTCACATCCACAAGATAATGCTAAGAAAACTGAGTGTCATGCTATCCTAGAAAAGCAAGGGCAAGAAATTAGTGTAACAATGAGAAACTTGAAAAATACCAAGTAAGAAAAGAAGATGCAATTGAACACAGCACGGGTTGGGCTTAAAGGGAAAAGGAATTTGCACATGCCGTAAGTAGACAGAACAGTAGGAAAACATTGATCTGGATGTGGAGGAGAATATAAAAGCAAATTTGAAGACAAAAATGCTACAAAGAGTTTTCAAGGAGTTTATTAGTGAATTGGAGGACATACTGAGCTAAACACGGGCAGGCTCTACAAATAGAAAGGCCCGGTGGAACTACACGTAGAAATCTGAACTGCAGAGAAACATCAGGGAGGAAGGCGGATTTGGGGACCATCAGACTCAAGTGGCCACAGTGAGAGAGAAGGGTGATGAGCCAGTGAGAGGCTAGGGAGAAGGAGGCAGGAAAGCGGAAGCCGAAGGAGAACCTAGCATGTGTGGAAAAGAGGAGATTGGGCTAAATTAGAAAGCGCAGACTTGAAAACTGCTCTGATGTTTGTAAGTATCGTTTTGAATGCCTACTTTCCCACATATTGTGGGTTAAGGGAGGGAAGGCAGATGAGAGAGAAAATTGAATATACAAGATGATGGAATGGATGACTGGCTTTGCAAGATCAGCATCAGATGACATTGGAAAGTCTAGAATCAAGAGTTTTGGGAAAAAATCTATAATGGTATGGTGCACACATTGTTAAAGCCAGGAAAAAAATGAGAGGGGCATTTAGGAGAGGGGCATTTGGGGGAGGGACACAGGGGTAGAGCGATAGCTGTTATTTTCTCAGGGCTCTACGGGGAAGGCAGATTGGAAATAGCTAGAATAGCTTGTATCTACTAAGAGAGGAGGGAAGAGTTTATAGAAGAGAACACCAAGTGAACATTTTTACGAAATGATTTTGTACTGAGACAGTGTGGTTGGCACAGAAGAATTCAGCAGGAAGAAAGAAATAAAGGAAAATAAGACCAACAGAGAGCAAGGGGAGAAAAGAAAGATGTCTGGGGACACAAGTGGCAGAGGACGATCAGCGCCTGTTCCTTGCTTTTCCTCCCATCCTCCAGCCTTGACTGTGTGTTTCTCTGCATCTGATCATCTATGTTTGCTCACTGTGGTCACGTGCTATGGAGTAAGACATACCGCTAACAAATACAGCCAACATTAACATTTACTTAACTAATCAACACAGTAACTTTTTGCTAACTTGCCCTAAAGTAGCCTAATGACAAAAAGAATATGATGTCTTGCTATTCAAAACCCACCTGGACAGCAACAGGCAGGAGTTTTCTCCCTCCTCAAGGCCTTAGTAAGTGCCAGACGCCAGTGTCCCCACCCAGAACTCAGCAAACAATAACTTCCATGCTAAACCCAGCTTGTCGCTTCTTTATAAATAGAATTTTATTAGGACACAATTATGTTCATGCATTGCATATTGACTATGTCTACTTGTCTGCGTGGAACCTAATAGCCATCACAGTACAATATAGTTGTGGAAGTATAAAATACTTTTCAGTTGCTCTTTATTAAAAAAAAAAACACACTTGCTGAAGCCTCTGCAACACCTAGAGGAACACCAGTGAACTCAGGAACGCACCTAACCTGCTTACAGATCTGTGCTTAGTGAGACATTCATTCTCAGTAATAATGAAAATTGTGATGTATTTGTACTGAACAATTGTGAATGCAACATGATACATTGAAAAGCAATATCCATCTAATTCCACACCATCAGGAGATGATGGCAAAAGCCAAGAAACAAAGCCCTGTTTGAAGGCTCAAGGCTTAGCAAGGCTCCACGGGACTGATGGGTATGGTGTTTTCCAGATGGTTTCCGTGTCCTTAGACACCATCCTTTCTCCCTTGTGAAGCTGAGCCTGCTGAAAGCATGCTTGAGTGTAGGCATCTTCCCAGTGCTGCTGCACAGCACATGGTAGGATCCAAGGTGTCCTTGGTCAGTCCCCAAGTTCTCAAAAAAAGTCTGTGTGGGCAGACATACGCTGTTGGTTTTTAAATTATACCTTAGCAGAAAGAATGAAGATTAACTGAATTATGGCAGTTGGAAGAGAAGCGGTAGCTGCCTCATTCCATTAAACACTTAAAGAAAGAGAAGGAGAGAGAGAGAAAAACAAGTAAAAAACCCTGTCTCAGCATATCAGGTGCATCTCAGCTTTCATGAATAAAATGTTCTTCTATTTGTCTTTAAAAAATAACTGGGCCAGACTCCTTTCATCTGTCCTCCTTTAGAATGAAACACAGATAAATTCCTCGTAACTTAGGCATGTCTAGCCCAAATAAGGAAAATACTTATTATGTCCAAATACTTGAATTTTGTCTACATCTATCAAAATCAGATAATTAGTAGCCAAAATCCCAAACCATGAATGATATCCCAGCTGGATACTAAATAGTGAGAAATGTCTACCTCAAGGAAGAACAATTAGTATTTTCTTTCCTGTTGTGACTGACTCTCTTTGCCCTCTAATTTCCAAATTCATAGTTTGTTAAAATAAAAACTTCTGATATGACAACTCTGACCTGTGGCAACATACCAAATTGTGTCAGAACTGGGTTTTGTCTTGTTTCCCTTCTACACCCACAATCCAGAGGGATACATTGAGGAATAAAAGAGGCCTGGCAGAGTGCGCTACTCAGGGTTTGGTACTGAAGATGGACAGAATTTTAGGTATGAATTCAGCTCATGTGCTTCCTGTAGCATAGTGACAGTCCCAAGAAATAAATAAATGAACAAAGAGAAGTCTTGTTATCCTGAAGAACCATAGAGAGTGGAAGGGTGAAGGTCACATAAGGGCCAGGTTTCCAAAGTTCCATGTGAGTTCTTCAAGCCATAAGACTGTTTGCATTCAGTGGAAAGATTCAGGGCTGGGTGCAGAGAAAATGACTTGTAAACTTCCAGAAAAATTAAAGAGCACCTAGCAACCAACCAGGCTGCCTCTCCTGGCCATGAGTAAATGCCACACTAAGTACATTTTTCTCTTGACAAGTACCTAGACCTTTGCAAAAGGACGAAAAGGCAAGAGTCTCTCTCGTGACATTCAATATTGTATAAATGATGTACCAGTTAAAGACCTGACACTGTATGTGTCTATATCCATGCACGTGTTTGATGGAAAGACAAGATATAAATTATTTATATAGCTATGTGTTTTAAATAATACATGTATGGAGAATTCACCTCAGAGGTTTTTCTTTCCCTACCACTTTCATATGTGTTAATATATACATTTCTTGAGTGTCTGTACTTTACATAAATGGCAGCTTTTATAAAACTTCCTTCTGATGGAAAGTCAGAGAAACTTAGTGAATTTCTTAGCTTATAACACTGAAAGGGAAGCTGAGGACCAGAGTTTAGCCTGTACCTTCTGGAAACAAACAGCAGAGAAAAGTTGAACATGAGATCATACTTTACATTTTTTTCAATTAGTAGAACACTTATGATTTTATTCAAAATTTACAAATGTACTAGTGTCCAAAGGGAAGAGAAAATAAGAGGATTTTGTGTAGAAAATTGTAATAGCTCTCCAAGACTCTGAATTTGAGATGCACATTTAAGTTAGGTCTCCAGATGTGATGTTGACCCTTATATATTAATAACTCAGAGATTGCTTACAATAATATTGTGCACTAGTCACTTAAGATTTTAATGTATTTTAAGACATTAATGATGGACCTCTAGCATAACAGTCTGTGAAGCTGTACTATGGAATATAAAATGAACTTTATGTCATATTATCTAAACACAGAAGGTTTTATTTTCTGATGGAAAGCTTATAGGCCTGGACAACAAAATAGCTATGTTCTAAAATTATTTTACCATCCATAATTGTGCAATTTTTATTTGACTGCCATGGCTCATCTTTTCTGCAAGGGGAGAATGACAATAATTCTATTTTGTATATATTCGGTGAATATAAAATTTAGCTAAAGAAATTTGCTGTAAGAAAGGGGCATTGTAGAATAAAAACATTTGTTAAATTATTATGATATATTAGGAAATGTAACTAACTTTTTAATCAGTCTAGAATGGACTTATATTCTTTCTGTTATTACTGCACATGCATTAATTTTATTCAACATAAAACAAATGGGGAAAGACGACTAGATTTTCTTTCCAGATGGTACAAAAACTGCAAGGTCACACATGAAGAAAGGCTGTCCTTTTTTTTTTTTTTTTTTTTTACAGAAAACTTAAAATTTATCATCTCTCTTTCAGGTTATAAACTTTGTTTTTCCTATTTTTCCCCCAGATCCCTTGGCCTGGGATCCACGGGAAGAGACATGTTCAGATTTCAGAAACTGCGCCGATCTTTCTCGTCTCCTAAGTATGGCTGGCCTGCCCCTTTCTCTCTTCTTCTCCTAGCTTTTTATTGATTTCTCTCTTTCTGGTTTCAGATTAGCATAGCTATGTGCTGGCATACCAGAATTTTCTGGCAGTAGGAGAAAGCAAGCAGTTCATTTTTCAAGGACTTTACAATCTGTTTTCTGCCTTAACCCTCTCTTAGAGCTAGTCCTATGACTCCTCAGTATTTTCATAACTAGCTGCCCCCAGTTTTCATAATTTGTAAACACACTGAAATGGCTGTCAGACATTAGCTGAATGTCTGTGTGTGTGTGTGTGTGTGTGTGTGTGTGTGTGTGTGTGTTGGTGGGAGACCAGCTTCCTTAAACCATTTACATTTGACTTAGAAAGCTGGTTCCATGCCCACGGCAGTTAAATATTCAGACGCACACACGACTCACAGTGATTTTTCTTGAGGTGTCCCTGCCACACACAAGGACCATGTGTTCTTTCTTGGCACCGACTGGCTTTGCCAATCCTCCCAACTCCAAAAGCTGTATCCCATCTCCAAGTTTAACACCCATCTTTCTCTGCCAAGGTGAAGGCGGCAAAAACCACACATGTTTGCCTTCCTCCCCCCTCTCGGCAGAGCTAATGGGCTGCGGACGAGCCATCTTCCACATCAGCGGGCCTTGGTATTTCGCTGGCACAAGTGCCAGGATGACTGTGGCGCAGAGAGGCGAGGGCGCAGTGGAAAACAAGCCTTCAAGGTAATGCAAGGCGAAGCTGCTAGACAGGGGCACCTTCCCGCGACCAGAGCCCAAGCTGATCGCTGACGCATTGCTATTTGGAGCCAGGGCAGACAAGATGGAAAAGAAACAGGAAGAAAGGAAAACGTGCTCTGGATGGAGTGAGGAAAGAAGAAGGAGTAAGATAAGAGAACGTGCAAATGTGAAATATAAGGTCCCAGGGCAATTGTTTGTTGAATAAATGTTTGTACTTTCTAATAAGATGCTGAAGAACATAGCATGTCAACAAATTATGCAAACCACAGCTCTAGTTTTTCTTAAAGACTTCTAGTTAAAAATAATGTACTGTTTATAAATCCAAGTCCAAGGAAAAAGTTTCTCACCTTGAATCTACGCTACTTTCAGCAAAAGTTATTAGGCAAATGTTGCATCCAATGACTTTCATTATAAGTGTGTACAACTACCGGCACAGAAACAGTTCCAGGAAATGTGTGAAAATACTGTCAATGGTTGTACCTACTTGTGAGATTATGGAAAACAAAAACTGACCTACTTATTGACATGTTTCCCATTTCCCCATTATTATAGGACCTAAGTAATTAAAAATATGAAAAAAAGCAGTGGTGATACCTTTCAAAAGTATTTAAAAAGTTGAAGTCAGCCCAATCTAAGTTCTACAATATTAAGGTTAATGTATTTCTCCCAACTTCTCAAGACCAAGTGGGAGTCCACTTTGCCTTTCAACCTCGCATCATCTGAGCCTGTTGCACAGCCACAGGTGAGATCCTGGTTTTGGAAAAAGAGGATCAGCATTGCCAATGCCTTCCTTTTCACCTGATCTAAGAGATGTGGTTGGTGCTTGTAGGGACAAACCTCAGCAGAAATGGAGCACAAGGGCGCACGAGCATCACAGAATTTATGCCCCTCCTGTCTCTGTAAAAGATACTACACAGGAATTATACGAATCCTGTTCTGTCTGATATCAACAGATTTGCTAAATTATTGATCTATCTTTGCCTCCTCTGTGTTCTACTGATTGCCCACTCATACATTTTTTCCTTTGCAAACTTGAGTATTTCTTTAGTCAGTATTTTTTTTCCTTTATTTTTAATGCATGTACTTGTATACACTGTTCCTCCAAACAATGTCACTTAGTTTCTGCCTTTATCTCAAATATGACAAAAGCCTCAGGACAATTGAACAACAACACTGTGTCTCTTGACTCTAACCTGAGGAGATCTAGATGTTTAATTTTACTTTGTTTAAAGCAATATCAGTCTAATTATGTTTTATTTGATTTTCTTCCATTCCATCATATCTATCTGAATGATGAAGTCTCTTTCTTCCTGATTGTTTTGGAAAGCCAAAATACACAATTACTATTATTATGAAGATGTCTCCATTTAAAATGTACAAAACTTTTTTTATCTGGCTTCCTTTGTTCTGGATATTAACCTCCAGACAGAATCCTAGTGGACTTTCATTCACTGCCTCCTGAAATTTCATCCTTTTAATAATTTTTCAAAGTGTAATCCCACCACCTCTAACATATACATGCATATTAATTCAATACTGATGGGTTTACCATATTTACTCATTCTCATTTCATGTATTTTGCTTCATTTCTTGGAGATCTTTTATTTTGCTGAGGGGCAAAATTTAGCAATAGAAAAAGTCTTTGAGGGAGTTTAGGCTTGGATATGCTCTTGTGTATGCCTCCCTTCTTGATGAAATAATCATGCTTTTGTAAGGAATCTGTCTTTTCTCTTTAATATTTTTGTCTTTGTTCTCCTGGCCTTACTGCTGAGTGTGGTATGTCTAGCTGAGGAGTTTATTTTCTTCTGTAGCTAATGTGCACATTTAGTCTGAGGATCTGTATGTTTATTTTTCTAATTCTGAAGAATTCTTTCTATTGTTTCTATAAAAATTTGTCCTGCACTATTCTCTCTATTTGCTTTTAGGCCTTCCCATTTTATTTTCCACATGGTTCACGTTCTTTCATATTTTTAATCATCTCTTTTTGCTAGAGATATTTCTTTCTAATTCACTAATTCTTTTTAGAACCAAAGTCTAAACTTTGTACTACGTAGTACTTGTTTTATTTTGTTTCATGATACTTTTTCTACTTATAGTTTGAAACTGTTTTGCTTTACATCCTTGAATCATATCCGCCTCATTTTAGTTCAAAATTTTTCTGCTTTTTTCCCACACTATCTATTGTGGAAGAGCTAATTGGACTTCATTTGAAATAATTTCTTGCTATTCTATCACTTGCATTCCTGCACAAGGTAAATTCTCTTGATCATAGTACTTATGGATAATCTTTCTTAAAAATTTTTCATACATAATTTAAAATTAAATGCTTTGGTTGGTGACTGCTTTTGTTTTTGTCTCTGAATCTGTTCTATCCTATTCTTATCTAATCTCTCTCAGGTTGATTACCCCTGCCCACTCAAGGGTTTACCTTGGTGACTCTAACACACGACATTGGCATAATGTTGCCTTTGCCATGTTAGCAGATGGCTCTAGCCAGGTGCTTGCCTTTCTCTGGGTTTGCTTCTTTTCTTTCTCCTGTGCCCAGGAGGTTTCTTGTCTGTTGCTACAGTCTCCAGCAGCAAGCCAGTCCCTCCCCCTAGCTGGTAGCCCACAGAATCCCCAGGCTCTGCATGGTGTGATTGGCACCAGCTCCACAATATATGAGGGGTTCATTGTATCTCTACTAAACTACAGAAATGAAACTTCAAAACAATAGTGCTATTTTTATTTCTAGAGCTCAGTGATATTATTCATCTTCTGCCTACTGTAGTGTGTTTCTATTCTATTTCTAGTTCATCACAATGAGTAGTAACTAAACTATCCTTTTTTTACTTTAATATAATTATTGGTTACTTCTATGTGATAGGAAGAGTGATGCGAAACAAGCATGGTTTTTGTGTAATAAGGATTAGAAACAAAAGCCCATCACAGCTCTTATCATCACAGCTACCAGCCTTGGATTGTGTGATGACATCATTTGTGCCCAGATGCAGTTTGAATTGAACAATGGGATCAGAAAATGAACCATGCTTTACCGAACATTGTGCCATGAGACCATTTTCTTTGCCTACCACATGGTGCTTACATCATAGCTGCAGCATTTGCCTTACTGACGAAATTTCCTGTAGCCACAACTGTCTCCTCCTCTGCACCGAGCAATTAGAGGTCATCATGTGCATCATCAACACCTGGTAGGGCAAACAAACATCTTGATGGGATCAGTGAAGCAATGGATAAATAGGGAAGAATTAATAAGTGTTATGCTTGATACATTGTGTCTACTTGAGGAGTCTACAAGCTTAACTAAATAACTCAGCAGCGGTGCATCCTGGGGTGTAAAGAACACACCCTTCCCGTTCTAGGATGTTGTTCATTATGTTAACTTGAGAAGTTTAGAAGGTTAACTATGTGACTCAGCACAGAGCCAGCGTCCTTGCTTTGTATACTTCCGGAGCTTGTTCAAGAGGAGGGAACAGAGATGGTATGGGTGTGGGCACATAGCCTGTATACAATATAAGAAGGGAGGTTTGCTCCCCTCTCCATTTTCTTCTTGCTGCTTTTGCTATGTTGTACCGCCTTGAAGTGGTGGCCCTGCACCCTGCAACCCTGCCTTGGAGCCAGCTGATTATAGACTGAAACCTCCACAAACTGTGAGCTAAATAAACCTTTCCTTCCTTAATTTTGGGCGTTGAGTCTTTTGTCTCAGTAAGGAGAGAAAAGTAAATAAGACAATAAGTTAAGCAATGAATAGGGCGTAAACCCAAGTGTTTCTCTCATTTTCCTCTATTTTTTTCTTAGTCTCTGACTCAGAGCATTCTAGAGCCTACTGGTCATTTTATCATATTTTTGAGCTGAAGAAAACAGAGTGAACTGTCTTGCCTGATGTCTTAGTTACTTTTCTCATTATTCAGACAAAATACCAAACATTCAAAGTTAAGGGAGGGAAGGTTTATTTGGCTCACAGTTTGTGAAGGTTTCGGCCCATAGTTGGCTGGCTCCAAGGCAGGATGGCCTGGCAGATGAGCACTGCAGAGGAGAAATAGTTCATGGTGGGCTGAAGGTAGCAAAGCAAGCAAGAGAACCAAGAAGCAACACAAGCAGTTTCTTTCTGACCCTTTTTACCTGTCTAGGATACTGGGATCAGGCAGTGCCAAACCAATCAGTGGACTAATTTAGTAGTCATACACCCTTAATCCTAGCATCACACACTCTAAATTCAACTACTTCTAAAAAAGCCCCACCTCCGACTGCATGAGTCTTGGAGGGGTGTGCCTCTAGGCACCAACAATATCAGTTGATATCTGTACACATTTTTCTCAAATTGACTTATTTGAAATTTGTATTTTCTATCCAGTTCTTGTCCTATATCTCAAACTATGGCCTATTTCATTTAATGACATTGTTCAGATGCATCATATTCATTAACTTGAACAGTAATTTCCTATGAAATTAGCTTCTTCCTCATGGTTTTTGAATGTCTAACGAGGGTAGTGTTCTTTCAGGTGGCTGTGCCCATGGCAGGTCCATCTCAGACCTTGTTCCTCTGAATTGTCCCTGTTTGGACCTCTTACAATTACACAGTGTTTTTCTCATACAAAACTAAATAATAATGACAGTGATAATGATAGTAATGTCAGCAATGCATTAATGCTACTGTCAGCTTAACTTCTGTTGTTTCCTGCTGTTCTAGTGATATGTTAAACTTTTTCTTTTTTTTTTTTAACCTCTTTTAATCCTGAAAGCAAAAGGCCTATTTCTGACAGTATTGCTAAAATGTTTAGTAGATAGATGAAAGAACTGATGCACAGAATAAAAAGCTTAGTTTATTCTTTATTGAGATAATGCTGGTGTTATTGTAAGAACTTCCTATCTACTCCCAATTATATACATGGAATAGACTATCTGTGCAGTGATCTCACTCTTCCAGTCTTCTTCACTCAATGATTTATAGTGGAATCTCTTTAGATGAACGGCATCTATCCACTGCTTTCCTGGAAATGATAAACCAGTCATTTTTTCCAGCTTTAGACATTTACAAAATAATGCTGTCCAGTAGGGTGACATCATGTGTATATATGAGTAAGTAAAGAGGGTTTGAAGTTTACCCAGATCCTAGAAATTGTGCTTAGTTTTGTTGATAGTACTAAGAGGTCTCTCAGACTTTCTATGGAATTTTTTTCCATTATGATTTCATGCCAAAACAATGAGTCATTAGTTCTGAGCATGTGACCCAGTACCTACCTGGAGCTCAGTCAAAATTTTATCTACCAAGTACACATCCATTTTTTCCCTAAAAGAACCCTTAACTCCTCCCCCTGTTCAGAAGAACCCCAGTGTTCTTCCATAAAGTCTCATGACTAGAATATTTAAAAAAATACATTAGCAATCCTCAGAATTTGGTAAAACCAGGAAATCATCAGATCTTCAGAAAATTTCTGCTAGAGCAAGACACAGCACATTAAATATGGAAGTCAGCACAGGTCCTTCAAGGGAAATAGATGAAGTGGTAGGACCAAGACGCACACTATCAGTGGATGAAGACCAATACAAGAGTAAGGTGAGAAGGTATGTCTACCTGGCAGTCTTCTACGTGTAGTTTCTTTCATTCAAATGTATTTATTCTGTGTGCCTCAACCCACTCACTTACAGATGTGCCAGCCTCTTTGTTTATAATCCAGAAGTTACCCCTCTGAGCCATAACATAAAGGACTAATAAGAATATATTGTAGCTATTGTTAAAACTTGGCCATGGAGAAATTAGAAATCAGAGAAGAAATTCTGGGAGCCTGCCTCATGTTGCTATGTTAAGATTTTCACCCAGATAAAACTGGTGGCCTCTCAGCTCCACCCTGTATGGTAGAGGTAATCTGAAGAATGTGCTTTTGTCCTGAACAACTTGATACCCATACCAGATTCTTACGCAGATCAGTGGCTCTTAGACTTTAGCATGCATTTCAGTTACCAGGAAGGCTTGTGAAAGCACAAGATGCTGTAACCCAGCTCCAATTTGTGATTCAGTAGATCTACAGTAGTTCATCAATTTGCATTTATAACACTTTTCCAAGTCCCTTTGATGTTGCTGACTGAGAGATCACATTTTGAACACCAGATCTAGGCTGCAGATAAACTTCCTTGCTGTGGCAGAGCTTGAGAAAGCAGAAAAACTCCTACCCCACATATTTACCTTCTGTTTCTCCTTTTGTTTGGAGTGGTTTTTAGGTCATGTTGTCTTGCACTTTAATTTTTCCATCCCTCCCAAGCTCATTCACACATACTGAAAGCTTTCACTCAATATTACCCTCCATACCTATGGCCTAGTGTTTTTTGTCTGAAAGGCATATCTAATAATGTCCCTAATAAAACCTTTCCAAGATATTCCTTCTATTTAAACCATATGACACAGATAGCCTCCTGTCTACCTTTTAGCTTCTTATATTACTTTACCTCTAGGACATTGCCATGTATAAGTAATAAAAATGATGGACCCAGATCTTGATACACAATTCACCATCCCAAATCTCAGTGGCTTAAAAAATAAACATGTATTTGTGCTTATAAATCTGTAGGTCATTTGGGCAGATTTTCTGGTCTTGGCTGGACTCACACCTATGTCTGTGGGCAGCTGGTAGTTGGGTAGACGGTTTGCTGATCTTGGCTTTGTTCTCTGTCTTGTTTGGTCTTAGCTAAAACGATCAACTCTCTTCCACATGGTCTATCAGGCTGGCCCAGGCTGACCATCATGGAAGTGGCAGGATTCCTAAAGAGAATAGACATTCAAGGTCTCGTGTGGTCTAGGCTTTGAACCAGCATAGCATTATGTTATCATAGCCTGTTGGTAAAGCAATTCTTGTAGTCAGAGGGGGCAGACCATACAAAGTTTCAGGGCAGTGATTGAGGATCCTGGAGAATCACTATTTGTGACCATCAATACAACCACCTTGTCTCCCCAAACAGTAAAGTTTTCATAAAACCTTACAGACTAATTATCTCACATGAGAGCAAACCAACTTGCAGTGTAGACTACAGAGCCATTTATTAAAGGAATGACTCAATAATGTTGTGAAGGACACACAAACTTTCCAGTTTCCCTCCCAGCGCTATTCTTGGTCCATTGGCTCAAACTTAGACTGGCTCATTTCAAGGTCTCAAATGGATATCAGAAACATTGGAAAAAATATGCTTTTGTGTTCATAGTTGGTGGATTCTTTTATTCAAATGCTCACAGAGAGCATCTCATTGTGCTGCCTCACATTGGTTTGCCCCTCCCATTACTAGAGCAGTTACTTATTTTGAGTTGCAAATAAGAGATTTCCATACCAAAGGTAGCTTAAATAATTGAGGCCACTCATTACCATCTCATAGACAAGGAACTATAGCATTGCGGCAACTCTGGGATCAGTTCTGAAGATTAATAATAGGGTAAGAATGTTACATTCCTGACCATTTTCTCTGTCATCTTCAGTACTGATATTCTCTACTTTTGTGCTACTATGGTAAGCATTACATCCCATCTCAACAGCAAAATGCAGGAGGAAACCATAATAGGAGGAGAATTAGCCTCATGCTTTCTATCAATGAAACAAGTAGAAATTTCTACCTTAAAAATCTCTGGGCAGATTAGCTCAAATGTCTGATTACCAATGCTGCTGTCCTGGCTATGCAGTTAGCTGGGAAAATGGACATCTATCTATGTGTACTCTCTTCCTCATTAGAAAGAGAAACTATTTTACTCTGAAGAAAAGGACTAAAACTGGCTGTTGTATATGCAAAACACCAGGTCTCCCCATGTCAACATACTAAAATTTCAGCTCTCTAAATAAAGATCTACGTAACCCTACTTAACTGATATTCTCTGAGTTGAATTAACTAGACATTTGAAGGTATAAATATTTCTTATTATTTTTACTGAAAGAGAGGTCATTCTGAGAAACAAAGAAATCTGTACATTTGGGCATGACTGATAAAATAAAACATGGGTTTCATTTGGAAAATATTTTCAGGTTTTAACATGTGTATCCCCTGTGGCACATACATCAGACTAATCACTTACTCTTTGTGAACTCAATTGTCCAGGTAAAATTTGCTTTAGTGACTATGCTGTTGCATGTAAAACTTCCTCACAAAACTTGTGTGGAGTAGCATCTAGTACTAAATTAGTGCATTGCACACCTGGAGCTCTTGTTTGGGCCCTGAAAGAAAGGGCTTGTACCTTTATTCTATCCCTAATTCTATCATTTAGCACATGTCACTGGATGGATTAATCTATAGCCCTCTTCTTGGACTGCCTGACACTTAGAATCGTAAATTGACTCTAAGTTCTCTGAATGAACTGTTGAATGAACATGTAATACTTTCCTTATTTCCACTGCATCTAAGGAGGTTTAGACTCACCTCAAAGGATGAAATTGTTAAAAGAACAATGTAGGCTCACAGAGATTGTCAAATCATCTAGCCTATAAAAAGTGTGGAAAAACTACAAGGCAGAGTTTTGGCAAACACTTCCTCACATTGAGATTTCCAAGGACTGAGATTCTAACAACAAAGAGATTCACCAGCTCCTGTGCTTTTAGTTTCCTATGGTTAGTGCAACACACACACACACACACACACACACACACACACACACTATGCAAAGCATTGAAAACTTCTGGGCTAAGAGCATGTTACCAGGCACTCTATCTTATTTTCCCCTAATGGAATATAATATAAATGATGGCTTATGAGTCACCATCTTGAGCTCAATTATCAAATGCTGGCTTGAAGGAATGAAAGGCATGTGGTATAGAAGAAGAGAGTATGTTAGAGAAGCTTCTCAATGAAGGGCACCTAAAGGTCAGTCAATTCTTCTCCCTTGTTTACTAAGCCAGAGCTTCCTTTGTGAGGGGGCTGTGATTTCAGCCTCTCCACTGAGGAGCTGAGTTGTACAACTGGAATGATTAGTTCCTTTCCCAGTTGCAGTTTATTGTTGCAGGAATGGCTTTAATATATCTAGGATTTTGGCTTTGGTCTTTACTTTCAAACTCTGGCAAGCCTTGAGTTGTTTATTGAATCTACATTGACGGAGAGAACACAAGTATGGAGTTAATAATTGGCAACTAATGTCCTAGTCTTATGTTTGTGTCATTATGGTCATTATTTGGGGGAAGGGTAGTGTGAGGAAAGGTTGCTGGACTTGAATCACTTGTTTGAAGATCTTTTCTTGGTAGCAAAGTTGTAATAAGGAGTCAGTTTTTCTAGAAGTAAAGCTAGGCATTGCATTAGGACGTAGAGCTGATGCATGCTGAGAACTTATTTTGCTTTACTGGCAAACTCACCAAGGAAGAATAAAGCAAGCCTTTTCTTGATCATTATTTTCGACCCAAAGCTGCACTGTATGAATCAGCCAAATAGGAAATGCACAGTAAAGTGTTTCACTACTTCAGATATTCCAGTTTGGTTCTAAATGACTAGAGGCTAATGTCACAGTTTATCTGCAGGTTGGTCCAGTCTCCTGGAGAAAGAACAACTTCCCCCTGCCCTGTACACAGGCTTGAGTCACTCATAGGAACAGAAGATCCTGGTGCTATGATTTCACGTGCCCTGCAATGTAGAAAATTAAGTATACATCAAAGAATTTTTCTTATTCTCTTTTACACATTTTTAACTTACAAAAGGTCCCAAAGTTTCCAATGCAGATTTGTAACAGATGACTGTTTCGTTAACACAAAAATGTCTGATTTTTAAAGTTTTCCCATTCTGTATGTCCGTAGTGATGTGGCAGGCGAAGACAGCCCTGTGTGCTAATCCAATGGCTTGGTCTGGAAGAGTGAAACTATGTTTCTTCCAAGATGAGTTATGCTTTGGTTGAAATAGTACAATGGAAGGGAGCTTTAGTAGATTCTGACATGTACAGCAGTAGAGGACAGGCAGCAGACACAAAATTAAAACGCTCCAGTATTTTTGGTTTTTAAGGTGATAGCAGTCAAAAGGATTCCCACTGTGGGAACGAGGTTGAGAGCTGAAACTGAAATGAGGCAGGTTTA
The DNA here is from genome assembly GCA_004027595.1 of Dinomys branickii. Taxonomy (NCBI): domain Eukaryota; kingdom Metazoa; phylum Chordata; class Mammalia; order Rodentia; family Dinomyidae; genus Dinomys; species Dinomys branickii. The sequence continues at coordinate 75,126 of PVLD010006551.1, read as the reverse complement.
ATGTGGCTCACAGTTTCTAACGCTCGGTCCACGGGTGGCCGGCTCCAAGCAGGGGCAACATGGCAGGTGGACATGACCGAACAGAGCTACTCACTTCATGGCAGCTGGGAGCCAGCACACAGGGGAAGAGCGCCGTGGAGACGCATCCTCCAAAGACCTCCAGGGACCTATCGCCTCCATATGGACCCCACAATCTTACAGCATGTTCAGCCATACACATCAGTGGATATTTCTGCTAATGAGTATAGCATCTCCGTGATCCAATCCACTACGTCTTCAGGCTTCTTTCGGTCCAGTCAAGTTGGCAATTAAGATTAGCCAGCACCTGCTCTGCCACATATTCAGTCTCTTGCCGTGTACTCAGCAGCCGTGTTTCTCTGTTTTTATCGAGATAATATGGCAAACTCCATACATTTACTAGGAGATCTTATAAGCAATGGCCTTCCTGCCACCCTTTGTAACACATCTGCATGGGAATCCCAGGATATCAGAAATTTCATTTGTCTAGAGTGTGTTGGTGTCTAGTGTGTCCCAGTGACAGTGGAGTGTGGGAGAAATGTATGGCAGGGTCCCACTGGGTATCTCTCTTCACTTCCTTGAAGTTGCAGGACTCTTCACCACTCACTGTCTTGGTTCAGAAACTCTTCACAGAAGATAATCTCAGTCTTAAACGAGTCCCTCGCTCTGAGTAAGAATGCATACCTGAAACTAAATCCATTCCAATTTTAGAGGCTGGCTGACTGAGATAGAGTCAGGAAATTTAGACTCTAACAAGAACGGTGCACTCTCCAGAGGTGTGATTGACCGGAGATTAGCGTGAAGACAGAGCTGCGGCCAGTGTTTGGCAGGGGAATCAGAAACACTTCGTTCCTCAGCCTTGTCTTGGAAATTACTTCCTTATTTTTAGTGGTATTGTGGCATTTTTTCCAACTTCATAGATAGATAATTAAAATGTACCAATCCATGGTAACAGCCAAGCAAGTGAGCTCCATCTGTGGGATTTTCTGAGAGTTGTGAATGTGTGTGTATGTCTGTGTGTGTGTGCGTCAGAGAGAGAGAGAGAGAGAGAGAGAGAGACCTTATATAAAATCTTCAGAAAATTAGAGTTGCCTATCAGAATGTAGAGTGGGCAAAATTCCTTCTCCAATCCATCCTCTTTCTTTTGTGCCTTAACTATGAGACTTTTCTTAGAATCTAAATCGTCATGAATGTTTCTTTGTAAATTTACACTCATTTCAAGTGAGCAGAGTGAGTCTTTGTAAAAGGGAATGGATTTCAAAATTAGCCACTTAAAAACAAGATTACTGGATTTTGAGCCTAATCATCATGGCAAGATGATCTCAGAGCTGCGTTTCTTTTGCAAACCTCACGGCTAATTCAGTCATAGTGATGATGGCTTGACTAATATGAAAATGTCCTTGAGAAGGGGAGATGGATTTTCTACTTGTGTTTTTGTTTTGTTGCTGGAGATATGTATAGATCAACAGCACAGCACCTTCCTGGCAAGCACAAGGTCTTAAGTTCAGTTCCCAGTACCAAAACAAACAAACAAAAAAAACCCTTTTGCTTTGTTACTGAAGGCAACTATTTCTTTCCCTCCTCTGGTGCTGCTCAAAACAGTCATTCTTAACTCTGTTAACTGTGTCTCTCATTATTTACACATATGTGGATACCTCTAGCTAATGCTTGATAATGTTGACTTTGTGGAATTTTTAGCTTTAAGAATTATTTCTGTAACTCCCACTATACAAGGTGAATATTTGGGCAGCATTCACTTTTCAGTCATTCTCTATAAGAATCCTATTAATCCATCCACACAGAGGAGTCGACTGGTAATTTTTATTAGATCAGTATTCATTTTTCCACACTTATAACATAATTACCTCCCAAAGGACCCACCTCCTAATACCGTCATATTGACATTGGGGATTAAATTTCAACATATGGAGTGTTTTCAGGGGGAGAGGACGTTCAGTCTGTAAGAGTGGCTATTGAATATTTATGAAAAACTCCGTGGCACTATCTTTCTTGCAAAACACACCACATAGTTTGGGAAACTGACACAGAACACTAGAATTTCTCTTGTGAACTCTTTTTGAAATCTCATTTAATTCCACAGCAAAAATATTAATAACCAGAAATAGATTATGTGTGTGTCCCTTTCCTCCTTCTCCAAGGCTGACAATACCTGCAATACGTACTCACTGTGATAACTTTTCAACCTGTCTGTCTCACTCTTGTCCTGTCCAATTACTGTTCTTTTTTCCCATTCAGCAGTCACTGAGTGCTCATTTGAATAAAAAAAAAATCAAATCCTGTTACTTCTTCTTGAAACACTCTGAGGGCTTCTGATTATTATTTAGTGATCGCTAAACTTTCTTGGACACCCACAATCCTTGAAATGATCTGGTAAATGACCAGCACACTGTATTTCTGTCCTCTCTGCGTGTTCTTAGTCCTTCCTTGTACCTAGGTTGGCCCATCCCTCCCTTCTGCCTCCTAAGCTTGGTACTTGTTTTCATTTTGGCTGGCAGGGCCCTTTTGCTGTTCTTCACACAATTCTTGTTGCTTTCTCATTGTCTGCAAAATTTCAAGTACTCTACAAGTTGCATCCACTGTTGGTTCCTGAGGCAGCACCAGGGCCCCGGCCTTTGTGATTTGCTCAGGAAGATCTTACCACCTATGCTCAGATATCTTTCAACAGCTGCTTAAGCGAAGCAGGGCAAGTGTTTGCTTTTTTGGGAAAGATGAGAGAACAGGAAAAAGATGAAAGAAACTCTCCCCTCTTGGGTGTCTTCTGTCAACAGGTTTGTCAAATACCTCTTTTGTAAATGCAGATCATTATGCACATGGGTAGAGTGTCAGGTCCCAGAAAACACTGTTGTTTGGAGGAATGCCTTCATAAGTGCGTTATTTGCAGCATGGATATATGTGTAATTTTTAAAATTGTAGATAAATGTATATGTACACTGATTTCAGATCAACAATCCACAAGAGAGTACAACATTACAATACAGTATATTATCTTGAATCGATCATATAAGTGTCAAAAACACAGGATCTTTATGTAGAAAACTGCACCCCAATTTTGTGGTACCTCTGCCTACCACAAAAGGCAAGCACAGTGTACTTGCACAGCCTATTTAAGGAATCTGGAACTGGTGAATTTTAAGATGTTTTTGGTTGGTGGCAAGTGATAGAGTTTATTACTCCCTGCTTCTTTTAGTCTTTACTGTTTTTATTTCATTTATGTTTTTTTCTTTAGTGTTTTAAAAATATGTGTATACCTGCAAAGATGAGGGCAGTGAGAGAAAGGTAGGCCTGAAAAAGAGAAATACACAGATTTCCATTAACCCAGTTTTCTTTTTCCTATACAGGGCCTAATGAAAATATGTTGTATGTTTGAATAAATTTAGAAAATTACTACAGCAAAAGACGCTCTGCTTTGATACATGCATGTCTTTATGGGATGTGATCAAAAGCCCAGTCAATGCTGCTGACAAGGGAAAGTTACATTCACAAAGCATCTCCGTGTGTCTTCCTCCAAAAGACCTGGCATGGTAAGATTTCTAGCTCTTCCCCAGCATCAAAATGACCATGAAAGGTGAAAACATCTTCAACTGACTGAGAACATCATGGCAGCCATGACAGCACCAGCAAAGACACTCAAGACAGAGCACTTCCAGAGTGCTTCAGAAAGCCGCAAGAATGATGAGTAGCATGCCTGAAGGGAGGGGGAACACTGGCGGGATAAATGGCAGTATCTCTCTGTAGTGAACACATGTTTGCATAGTCACTATATTTTGTGATCATAACTTGCACACTTTGTCACTTAAAAAAGACAACATAAAAAAGGAAAGTTTATCCCGTAGTTTAAACCCTATCCTATAATGTGCAAAGCATTGCTTCGATGATGGACTATAACTGTTATCTTAATGAGCTATACCGGGAATTGGGTATTACATTTTATTCTGGAGAGAGCTACAGAGCAAAGACCGCCGGCTTTGCAAATCATTTAGTTACTGCCATGTCTTCTCCATCTTTTTCTACCTTTTTATGTTCTTCTCTTTGTTATTCTTTTGCTATTCTTTAAAATATAAAGAAAGATATAGATGATATAAATATAGATATATAAGGCAGGTGAGGTGGTGCATGCCTGTAATCCCAGCACTTGAGGATTGTTGCAAGTTCAAGACCAGCCTGGGCTACAAAGTGAGCTCAAGGCCAGCCTGAACTGCACAGTGAGACCCTGTCTCAAAAAAAAAAAGATATATGTATTAATTCAGGATTGAAATAATTAAAGGGCAAGACATTTGGCCTTTGGCTTGCCCTTGCTCTCTCTATACAACTATCCAAATTCAAAGCCAGGCAAATGTTGAGCTGTTATAAGGACAGTGGAATCAAAATGTTAAACTGTAAGGGTATAGGAGATGTTATTACATCAACGTGAATTGGATAATATATTTGTATATATATTTGTGTATATATATATATATATACAAATATATTATAATTATATATAATTAATAATAATAATTATATATGGATAATATAATTGTATATAAAATATACTTGTATATAGAAAAAGTAAAACCACACTAGTGTTCTAATTCAGGTTTGCAAGCAACTCATAGCTTTTTGTGCATTCTGGGTTAGACTTATAGGAGCTAATTGGACTTCTTAATTTATCATCAAGATGTTTTCATTTTGAGTTAGACTATCTGGAGAGATTAAATAAAGTTGATACACGTTACCACAGAACTGAAGGATGGACAGCAGTTTCTAAGCATCTCTAGGATTTAGGGAGTGATTCACTCTTTCTAGCCCGTGTAGCATCAGTCTGACATGCACAGAGCACAATCATTAGTATTCACAAGGGTTGTTACCAATAGCATGTTAATGGATCTGTTGTCCAGAAAAAGAGAATTTTTAGATTTTCACGGTGTATATACTTCCAACGCAGTCCATTTCAAGCTACCAGTGGTTTATTATTCAGTTGGCAAAATTCTTAAGTATGCAATTATGAGCTACTTGAGCTGGTAGGATCTGGTTCCAGGGCAATACTGGTTTTCTATCACACTTAAATTTCAGACTGTTTTCTACATCTTAGAATATTTTCTTTGAGATCAATTCCTTACTGTGTCAAATTGATGTATGTTTGATCAGTCTGTTAAAGAAAACAATATAGAAAACTTGGAGCATTGTTACATTATGGAAAACATTATACTCTAGTGCAAAGCTTGCTAAATGGCAGCCCATGGATCAAATCTGGCTCCTGGTCTATTTTTGTCTACTTTTATGCTTTCTCATTTTTATAGGGTTATAATTCAAAAGCAATATCATTTTCTGAAGACAAGGCAAGAGGGGTAAAAATGTAAATATATTAGTGATGGACATACTAATTGTCTTAGTATAATGACTTTTGTATTGTGCATACATATCCTATAATATGTTGTGTATCTTAAATACGTATGTGTTAATTTCTTTCTTGTTATTGGGATAAAACATTCAACACTCAGAAGTTAAAAGAAGAGAGATTTATTTTGGTTCAAATTTGTAGAAGTTGCAGTCCATAGTCAGCTGGCTCCAAGGCAGAGTGGCCTGGCAGAGGGTCATGGCAGAGGAGAAACAGCTCATGGCCTGGTAGCTAGGAAGCAGTGAAGAGGGAAGGGAGGAGAGATACAGGGTATGCTGCTTTAGGCCACAGCCGCAGTAATTCACCTCTTTCCACCAAGCTTTCCCTCTCAACACTGTAGCCAGCTAAAATCTCATCAATGGACTAATGCAGTACCAGACAACCACAACCCAGTCAACTTCTGAAAGCCTCCCTTGAACACATCTAGAAGTATATACCGTTTGGGGAGACATCTAGATATATATACCATTATGGTACCCTCTGTTGGGGTGCTATACAAATAAACTCTATTGTTTATTATTTTAAATGCTAAAAACAGAACAATGTAAACAATGCATCAAAGTCATTGAGGTTAGGTTATGTGCTTTGGCTTAGAAGCACTTTCCATTCTAACCCCAAAGAATACATGTTTAATGTTTTTGCCAATGTTTGGAAGGTAAAAGGTGAAACATTAGAACTGTTGTGCATGGGAGTTTCTGATAACACTGACCATCTCTTTACCTAGCAGCTCAGAGAGTTTGCTCCTGGATACTTCCCAAGACAAACAAAAACACATGAACACAAACATACTTGCCTGAGAGTAATAATAGCACGGGTTACTTCAAAGATCCCAAAGTAGAAACCTCTCAAATGTACATCAACATGGAAATGAATTTTAAAAATTGCAATTTATTTATATAATGGAGTACTATTAGGCAGTTTAAAAGGCTGAATTGCTGTTACCTGCAACAAAGTGGATGAATTTCAAAAGAGTTACACTGAAAAAAGCATCACATTCAAAATCCTGCAAAAGGTGCAATTCCATTTTCTGAGAATGATCAGACAGTAATGTTGTGGGATTTGTAGATCATGCACCCTTGGCTGCAGCTGCTTCACACTGCCATTTTGGCCCCAAAGCAGCCACAGATGATACATTATGGTATTTTTGACTATACTGAAATTTTCATTCAGTAAACCTTTCCACGTATCATAAAATATTTTTCTTTTTTCTCTCAATCATTTACTCATGCAAGTTATTTTTAGCTTTGGGCTTTTCAAAATGAAGGCTAGCATTTGCAATAACTATTCTAGACCAACTGATCTATACTGAAATAAATGTTAGAAAGCAAGTGACTATTTGCCAAAGGCCAGGGGTAGGGTAAGATTAATTGTAGAGGGACACAAGGATAACCCCTGGGGCTAGATTATTTACTATTTTGATTGGAGTGGCGATTACATACAAACATATTTTTGTTAAAACTCACCAACTGTATACTTAAACTATGAAATTTTGTAACACAAATTAAACCTCAAAAAGCAATAAAATGGATTTTCTGAAAAAATAAAGGCTGGACATCAGTTAGATGTAGGTATAAAATTTTCCTCTAATGCTCCCAGAAAACTTAGCTTGCAGCCTATTTAACACAATAGTGAGCCTCATTAAGCAGGTAACAGAAATTCTTTGGGTTAGCAAATTTCAATCAGCTTTTACTTGGAATATTTTGGGGTGAGGCAATTTAGAGACAAAGAAAAAATTTAACTGGTCAGTGAGCTCTGAACTAGTTGGTTGAATTTATAATTTTAGGGTCTGGTTATATGAGTAAGATATACCACATGGAGAACCTTTAAAAAATTCATTTGATTCAGAGCTGCCGATTTTATCATTATATTATGCAATCATGAAAATGTACTTAGAAATTAGGGAATCCAAATTTTATATATATATATATACAATTTTTATTTTAAAGATTAAAAAAACTAACAAAACAATGAAGACAAAATCAAAACTACACAAAAACAACAAAAGCGATGCATGACCTCAAAACAAAATGATAGAAATTAACAGTGGTTGCTACAATACATACTGTTATCTTCAGCAAAGTTGCTCAGTCCACTAGACATAAGAATGTAAGATTGATCAAAGACAGTAACAATAAAAATCATATTCACATGAAAGATAAAAGTCACACAATAATAATCATATTTTAAACTAATGTAAACTGAAATCTGATAAGCACTATTTTACTAAGTGATCTAATGAAATCCTCAAACCATTCTCCTAAAGTTAATGTATTTGTGGCTTTATTTTCACAGGGTTGACTGGCATACTTAAACATGCATAGATAACAAATAGTCACAGGATTGAAGGAAGAATATCTAACTTCAAAATTTTCCCTTGAGTTGGGTGTGATGGCACAGGCCTGTAATCCTAGCACTCAGGAGCCTGAGGCAGGAGTATTGCCTTGAGTTTGAAGCCAGTCTGGGGTACAAAATGAGTTCAAGTCCAGCCTGGATTACGTAACAAGACCCTGTCTTAAAAAGACTGGAAATTCTGGTTCAGCGTAAGGATATAAGAGTATGGGAATGCCAGTATCTTAATTTTCTACGTCCCAAACTTTCGTGGTTGTTTCTTATAAAGTATACAAAAAAATGTGGAATGAAAAACTTAATTTAAGAATTGTTTCCAATTTTTAAAAAATTTCTTATCTACTCAGATGAGAGTTACATAACACACCATTAACCATCTTAAACTGTATAGTTCAGTGATATTTAGTGCATACCAAACTTGTGCAACCGTCACCACTACCTAGTTCTATTTTCCTAGTTTTTAAGTAGTATCATCTCGAGATTCCATAAACTACTTACATGTCTTCAAACTTAGGACAACAATTTGTATCTAACCAGAAATGATTTGACTATAACTGCTGCCTTACCTTTGGCAGAATAAAATCTCTTTAGATTAAGGCTTGTGAACTGGGGTGCCATCAGCATACTCTCCTGGCTGTTGAATGAAGAACACATCCAAGAGTGAAGACAATCGTTTTCGAGATCAGGGATTTCCTGCTTATGCAAGGTGCATTGCTGATATGAATCCAGATGCTTTTACACTTCTTAAGTATGCCATTCCACTTTGATCACTCAGAGTATATGCTGACTTGCTGGGAAATGAGTAAGAGTGTTTCATTCAAGCTCAGCATGTCCAAGATTGAGCTACAACTCTAAAGAGTTGCTTTTATCAGTCCTTACATAGATAGGGAACCATGATTTGAACATGGTTACATACTTTCAGGTGGTTTGGAAGTTGGAAATTGTAGACACCTGGACTGTTATATGACTCATAGGCTTGTTTTATGGGATGACTGATGCCAGACAAAAGTTGCTTGGGCAGGTTGGAGGGCTGATCCAGGTGAGAGTTTATAATGGCAGTCTGATAAGGAAAGAGCCATTGGGCAAATCCTAACAGGACTCTGAAAGGTCATGAGCTTGTAATCATCTGCGTACACCTGTTTATACTTCCTTCGCCCGTGACAGCTCATCACATTCCCACATATGTGCATGAGAAGGGTGAGGAGAGGAAAATTGTCCTGCATATTTGTGATGAGTTGTCTATATTTCCCTTTCTCTGTCTCTCTCTGTCTCTCTGTCTCTGTCTCTCATTACTGGAGATGGAACCCTGCGTCTTCTCAATGAACTGCACCCTCAGACCCTTTATAATTTTTATTTGAAGACAGGGTCTTGTTAAGTGACCTAGGCTGGGTTTGAACTTGTGATCCTCAGGGATTACAGGCATGAGCCATCATGCCCAGCCCATCTTCTCTGTCTCTTTATGGTCAGTATTTTCTAGGGCAACATGTGTCTGCTTTTATCATCCTGTTTCATCAGGTTCATAAAACAAGATATTTGGGGGATAATTTTGAGGGAGGAAAAAAAGAAAAACAAGTTTTATAAAAAAGAAAAGATGTTTTATACAATCAACTCAGGCTTCTGGCCAGACCATGCACCTGTCCCTTTCAAGTTTATTTCAGGAGTGACTAAGAAAATGACTTTATTATATTGTGTCTTCAGAATAAATGTCCCTTTATGAAGCAGTAGCAAGTGAGATTCTCAGTATTGCAAGCATTTTCAATACAGTTGAAACATACATCTAGGAACAGTGTTTACTTTTATGGTGGAGGGATATCTCTACAGTTAAATAATACCCCAAGAAAATGCATAACTCTCCCAAATGTGCAGAAAAGCATATTGCATAATTACCAGATGTGAGAAGAAAGCATTCAAATGGCATCTCCGTTAAAATCTATGATTTTTTTTCTTTCCCTAGTATCACTTTGTTCAGGCTTTAAAAATCTAACTCAAACAAACTACATAAGGAGAAGTGTGGTCCGATTTCATTTTTATAGTGTGACTCTGCAGCTGTATTCCATTTAAGGCAGAGTGCACATTCCAATAATTCACTCTAATTAACTGGCCCTTCCTGATAATGGTTCCTCTTGGTGCAACCCACAAAGGAGAACTTTGGAGTTGGCTCAAGTTACCAGCAGGACCAAGATAACACATTTTGATGCTACTTAGAAGTTTTTATCCCCAGATAGTCATCTTTCCATAATGCATTTGGTTATTGTTCCCTTTTGACATTTTCCTGGAAAACTTGTAATCTCAGATGTTTTCCTTATTTGCCTACTGTTTTAATCTACTCTCCAGAGAGCACTGTTTTATGAAATGACCAAAGACTGAGTGCAGTGAATGGCCTGTGCACATGGAAGGGCCCTTCAGCCTGCTGTGGAAGGAACGCTTTTCATATTTCACCATTTTGACTGTGTCCGTAATTTTCCTCACTTTACAACATAATCAAGAAATGCCCCTGATTGCTGGAGAAAAGGTTTATTTTGCTAGTAGCTGCTTCAACAGTTTATTTTAAAAAGAAGTGATTCAAAGAAACACTTTTTAATGAGGAAAGAGTGATGCTCTGAAAGTTGAAATAGTTTTAGGACAGTGCATTGTTCTAATTGGACTTGATTTCGAGAATCCTGATAGAATAGCCATTTAGTTTTTTGAATGTTTATTACTTCATAGTTAACTTTTCAGTAATGCTACCCATCAGAGAACTTTTTAATAACCTAGATATATGGATTCTAGCTATGGAAACTACAGGATGTAACAATATTTAATTGTTATTCCCTTGTGTTGTAATTCTATACCAGTGAGGAGCTAAAAGAGTGGTATCTGTTATCATCAAGTATAATGTTTCATAACATCTTTGAGCGGACAGAAAAAACCTCTTCCAAAAGCATACAGGGACACTTTGATGTAGCAACACATTGATTTGCAGAAAGTCATTCGTCACCAAAGAGACAGTTAATGTCTTTCTTCAGATATGCATTTCTTCCTATTTCTGTCATTCTTCAAATATCTACCTTTTGTTACCAGTGTTTAGTCACATGGTCATACAATGTCTGTAAACTCATGTATTTGAACATACTGGTGTGACTCATGAATGGTCACTGTCCCCAAAGATCCACATGCTGGAATTGTTTAAATGCCATGTAGGAAAGAATTCATCTACAAAAAAAGGGGTAAAACACACACACACCTGTTCTCAAGACATAGGGATGATAAAAGGTCATATGATTGATGAATGTGTCTGTACTTTGATATTTGAAAGAGAGATTTTCTGATAGATTTTGAGAGTATTGGTTTGTATTTATTTATTTATTTGGTCTTTTTGAGACAGGATCTCGCTATGCAGTTCAGGCTGGCCTTGAGCTCACTTTGTAGCCCAGGCTGGTCTCAAACTCCCAATGATCCTCCTGCCTCAGCCTCCTGAGTGCTGGGATTACAGGCGTGCACCACCACACCCAGCATTATATATGTAACCACCCCCATCATGTAAATATAGAACGATTCTATTCCTGATAGATTGTCCCCTCTCCCTGTTAATTCCAAGCATGTAACATCTGACCTATACACAACCATTGACAGACAGACCACCATTGACAGATTTACCTCTTTTAGAGTTTTGTAATAAAAAAAATCTCAGAGTGTGTACTCTTGTGTCATGTTTATGCTGTTCAAAAACTCCCTGCTATTTGTGAGATTAGTTTACTGTGTTGCACTCCCCAGGAGTCTCTCCTTTATAATCGTTATTTGATCCCATAGCAATGATGCGATTCACTCATCCAGTCACCTGTGGATGTGCTTTTGGATTGCTGTCGATTTGGGGTGAAAATAAGTGCTACTAGGAACATTCATGTACAGGTATTTCTGTCCATTATATTTACAATTATTTTGGCTAAATAGTTAGTAGTAGATGCCAGTGGCTGACTATAGCCTTAGCCTAAGTGTGGTGTTCACCTCACAATAAAGATATAGATTAGTGGAACAGAATGCAGAGTCAAAAATATACCTACATATATATAAGGAATTAATTTTGACACAGCCTCCAAGGCAATATAACAGAGGGGAACAATTACCTCTTCATGCTTAGGTTGTAAGTTCACTAGAATTTCTTGCCCCACTGTAATATACATTATAATGTGGTCTAATTATCTTTAAAGTTTTGATAGTTTTATTGGTAGAAGCCCCACTTGGTTCATTTTTTAAAAAATATTCTATTCATTATAATAACTCTTAATTTCTTGAAATTATTTATTATTTCCTTAGTACTTATTCCAAGTCTTGCTAATTCCATCTTCTTTGTTCTCTATAATAGCTGAGTGTTTTTTCACTGGCTACCTTTTGGCCTGATTATAGACAAAATTATCTTCCTGGCCATTATCCTCAATACCATCAGGTACTTTTACTTTTGAACTGTGCTGTATTCCTTTAAAGAGTGATAACATCAAAAGAGTAACTAAATGATATCAGTTTGTTCCTTGTGAGCTTTGTTTTCTAAGCTTTGCTACAAGGAGTATAGAGTAGTCTTCCAGGCCAATTAGGACCTACTCTTTGCGTGGAACTGGCTTGGAATCAGGGTCACGGCTTGGGTGTGAAATAAGGATTCAGTACACCAGCAAGTAGGAACTAGAACAACTTTTAGCCATGTGTAAACTCTGGAAATTGTTTAGCTTATATTTCCCTGGCATCTTGTTAAAGGATTAGTTTATATTTCTCTGGTCTCCTGCCATATGCAATTTCAGAGTACACGTGTTGTTAAAGACCAGTCATTCAAAATCGACCAATCCAATGAACTAAATGGACCATGATGATCACCTTGTCATTCTAGACGCCCCATCTTAGTCAACTTGGGCTATCGTAACACAATGCCAAAAAGCTAGGTGCTTTCATCCACAGAATTTATATCTCATGGTTCTAGGGGTGGGGAATTACAAGATCAAGGGACTAGCAATGTTGACATCTGATGAGGGTTTTCTTTCTCCATGGGTTGCAGCCTTCTTACTGTGTCCTCATTTAGCAAACAGAGAAGGAAAGAACGAACACTTTCCCTCATTTCAAAAGGGCATGAATCCCATCCTGGGACCCCACTCACATGATGTCATTTGACCCCAATTACCTCCTAAAGATTCTGCCTCCTAATATCATCACATTGGGCACTTCATCATTATTAACTTGGGGACAGAGAAGACACAATTCAGTTTGAATTAACCTCTACACTTTCTGGTACTTAAATTGAGTCTTAAGTGAACCTTAATTATTTTCTACCCAACTCAGTAAGACTGCTAATCTGGGCTTTGAATATTCTTTGCTGCATTATGAGCTATGAACTTCTGACAGGCGGACATGGGACATAGGAGACTCACTTTATCTGCTTCTGCCATGGAGCAGTACTGTGCTCTTAGTTTTTGGAGCCTGGTAACTGTTTCCTCATAGGTCTTCATTCAGCTTTCTAAGTATGTAAGGGAGTATATTACCCAGTTTGAGCTGTTTTAATGAGGTACCACACTTTGACTTATAAACAACATAGTCCACAGCCTTTTAAAAGACAGATATTTATTTCTAACCTTTCTGGGAGCTGCAAGACCCTGATCAGGAGCCAACTTGGTCAGTCCTGGTGAAGGGTCTCATGCAGATTATCACCTAATATTTCCCACATGGGGAAATCTAGAGGGAAACCTAGAGTCCCTTTTTACAAAGGCAGTGATCTCAGTCATGAAAACTTCATCTCATGACAGGATTACTTTCTGAAGGCATCACCTTCTAATACCATCACATGGAGGATTTCAACATATGACTTTTAGAGAGACACAGATGTTCAGTCTATAAGAGGAGTGTAAATGTAGTTCTAGTTGGTCCACCAGGAGAGTTTTTGAAAATAGCAGAATGTGTGCTGTTGAGATTACTCTGGTTCTGACTTATCCTTGGGAAGCCTCTGGAAAATGGAGAGAGTAGAACAACAAAAGTAGAATTATTAAGATCACTTCAAAATATAGAAAGCAGTGTCAGCCTTTTTACCTATGCAGCAGGGTAAAGAATGAGTTGGCATGGAGACTATTTTGTCTACTGTAGCACTGGTGCATAGAACTGAAGAACAGTCCCTGGAATGTAGGAGATTTTCATAGCTAGGTCAGCTTTCATCTGCATGGTAACCTGGGGGTCAGAACCTAAGAGACAACTCTGGAAGCAAAATAAAGTAACAGCAAAACCACCCTGCTCTACAGTAACCTAGATAGGAGCACAAGAAACCAATTTCAGCACAGAAGCCTGTCCTCCAGAGATATTCCAAGCCAACATCTCTGTCAGGAAAGCTAACCTGGTTCTAAGCAGGATAACACCATGTGTAGTTAAGGGGCAGAAGCACACACTCCAGTGGTCTCTGGGGTCTGTGTGACTGAGCCTCAGGGTTAGAGGCAGAGAGAAAGCTCACGCTGGTTTTGAGGATTCATTGTTGAAGCCTAGTTGACATATTTTCTGGAATGTTCTAAATTAGTGAAGAACTATACAGGGAAGCAGACATTTGTCTTCTAGAAATTTATTTCAGGATATCCTAAATGCAGAAGTATAATTAACATATATCTTGACATAAATTTTGCGATATAGGCAAAAATAATTTGCTACAAAATTATGTCCAGATGAAAAGGTCAAAATATGGGGCAGAATCCAAGATGCGCCCATTGCCAGGAGCTTTATGTATGGGTGATTCTTTTTTCTCTGTGTCTCACAATTACTTTAGCTTTTGAATTTTATTTTATTGGGACATGTGTCAGTACATACTATTGTTGGTACATGTACATAACACATCTTTCCCTTTTTATCCCCTTTCTCTCCAGTCTCTACCCAGTTTACTTACCCATCTCTTGATCCCTTTGATTTGGGGGGCGGTGTACAATTTCACAGTGCATAATATTTACATTCCTTGTTTAGAGTTCATACATGTACATAACACATCCTGATCAATTTTTTGTATCCCTCTTACATCTCTCCCTTCTATCTCTTGATCTTCACCTTTGATGAAGATCTGTTTCCCTATCTCCTATGATCTATCTTTGATTTTGGTCTTTATTTTTGTTTTAGGTTTCTCATAAGAGAAACCATGTGATGGTAAGCTTGTGTGCCTGGTTTATTTCACATAACATTATGGTCTCAACTTACATCCATTTTCCTACAAATGACTTAAGTTTATCTTCCTTTATGGCCAAGTAGTACTCCACTATAGGCAAACACCACAGTTTCCTTATCCGTTTATAGGGCCACACCCAAGATTTAGCTAATATAAATTGTGCTGCTAGAAACAAGGGTATGCATATATCATCATAATAATGTTTTAATCTTTCTCAGGAAAGCACCTAGAAGTGAAATAGATGGCTTGAATGGAATCTCTAGTTTCAGTTTTTGGAGGAATCTTCACACTGATTTTCAAATTTGCTTCTCATTCCTGAACAGGGGCTGTGCTAATCTTCGATACATTTTTCCAATTTTGGTGTATGTGCTGTCCGGGTGAGCACTCCATACTAATTTTACTAGTGATGATATTAATTTACATTTCCAGCAACAGCATAGATGGGTTCCTTCTTACCTGTGCTCCTCCAGTTTTTTTTTTTTTTAATTTAATTTTTTTTTATGATGGCCATCCGGTCCGCGGTAAGATATAGTCCCAGTGTTGCTTCAATTTGTATTTCTCTAATCACCGGCAACGCTGAGCATTTCTTTATGTATTTATTGGCCATTTGTACTTCTATAAATTGTTGATTCGTTTTGCTTGGCATCGTTTAGATTTGGGGGGCTCTAACTTTTTAGTTCATTTTATATTCTATATACTATTCTCCTAGTCAAGGAATAACTGGGAATTTTTTCCCCTTCTTCTCACAACTATTTCCTGTGCAACCTGCACATTCTTCCTGGAGATTCTAAGGGAGAAAGAGTTCATTTACAGTTTCTATAAGCCACCCGCAATCCTTAGTTCCCAGTTCCTTTCTCACATCAGTTAACTTCTGCTTCGTTTAGTCCATCTCCCACGCTGCCTCTGCCTCTCCTTCACCCTGACCCTTGTCCTTGGGGAGAATCTCCTAAGAAGATCCTCTACCTAGTGACACCTACAAAGCTTTTCTTCAGTATGTAAGGTAATACTTACATGTTGCAGAGAAGAGGGCATGGACATATTTGGGGAGCACTATCTTGCCTACCACAAGTTCTGGCATCTTTCCATAGGGTGTTCTATACACTGTCTGCATTGGGGAAGTGTTATGGTTATAGCCTTCTAGCCACCAGGACTGTGAGAACTGTATCTGTATTGCTTATGAGTCACCCAGTACATGCTACTGTGCTATAGTGCCCTGGATTCACTTGAGACACGGACTGAGTATTTTAAAAATCATTCTTTTTTGTGTGTAATCTAAAGTCATCTATGGTCCTTGAAGAGCATGTTCTGGGATATCATTCTGGAATTCATTGTTCTTAGGTAAGATACTGGTTTTCACAGGTAAATATTCTCTTATTTGCAGAATATCTCTTTTCTTGTTAAGCCCACCCAAACCATGTATACCTGCCAATATAACTCATGAAACTGTGGGTATACAATATATAATAAAAGTGTATATATCAATAATACACCCATCTCCTAGTATAACTAGGGAGGAATTTATCACACGTTTCTGTACTGCCTAACAATTACAAAAAGAGCCTGTAGTAACAGTGTGAAAAAAATCTTACATTTTCCTGTGTTTTTGGCCTACATTATGGAGTGTGTTAGGTGCCTGGTTTTAATGATTATTTTAATGGTACTTTAAGCCACAGGCTTAAATTGTTCCTCACTCTTGCCAGTTCTTGCATGTCTTTAATGTCTTATAAGCCTCGTTCTTCAAACCCCACTGGGCAGAGCCAGAATTCTCTCCTATAAGCTAAAGAGTGCCAATCAAATCACTGACCTTCAGTAAATAATAATTGCATGTGGGTCTGTGATGGGAGATAGAAACGACATGTTCAGACCCTTCGTTCCCCAGTATGCTGGGAGCCCACTCCTTTTGGCAACTCCTTTGGAAATGGAAAGTTCTCTCTTATTAATCACTTTTATAATGACATCAATAACTGTGCCTATGTGGGGATAAATGTCTGCTTTGGTTACAGCACAAGCACTAAATTAAGAAAATGAAGATGTACTGTATGGAAAATCACAGTGTTGGGATCCCAGATGAAAGATGATAGTATTTCTTGTTTGGACTCCTAAGGAACACACACAGACACACACACACACAGACACACACACATAAAGTTGCTACAGATATGTTGCATGTAGAGAAGGTGGATGCATATGTATATATAAAGAAGCTATTAAAATTAGGCTGATAACTTCATTGTTTGTATGTCAAAGAATACTTTGGAAAACATTTAAGCTCAAGAACTTTCTTTTTAGCATGTGCAGCATTTTTTGAAATAAATAGATGACTTAAGAGAAATAAAGTATTCTTTAAAACCATGTATCATTCCATGGTTTTCCACCTGTGAGCTCCTGTGACATCAAAGTGACTTAATGATAATTCTGTTCCAGAATCATTGAGACTACTAGGGTTTATACGTCATGGACTTGGGGGAAATTGAGGCAACATGGGAGGAATTTCAGTGCATCTTGCACAGGTCTGTGTATAATGACAGATACAAATATGGGAGTGAGTGCCCACGGCTCACATTTGCAATCCCAGTACTCTATGGGGCTGAGGTGTCTCAGGTGCGGGTGAGTGTGAGCTCAGACTGGGCAACTTCACAAGTTAATGAGTCCCCTTAAAATAAAAATAAAATATGGCTGTAAAGGTAGCTCAGTGCAAAAGGACCCGGTTTCAATCCCTGGTACAGCAAGAAAACAAAGCAAAGCAAAACAGCACACACACACACACACACATATACACAGACACACACACATCCCTCTAATACTGATTTCTTTGTCCTCCAGGTTGATTAGTGAACAGCAACAGGTAATATGAAATCTAAGGAGTCCTGGCCACCACTGGGGACTCCTAACCCACATTTTACTAATGCATTTTATTTGGGGTAACGTTTATTCAAGGGGTTAATGGGGAACCCCTCTCTTTTCTCTCCATCCTTCCTGGAAGTTTGAGGCTTGAGCCACACTCCTGCTCTTACACTAAAATCCCCTCAATAATCCAGGTAAACATTTCTTTGTGAGTCCTCATTTATTTTCATTGGCTTTGATGTAGATATAACAGTTGATTCAGAAATCATTTTGGTTAATGAAATGTGACTCTCTGGAAAGCCCCATTCCTCCCTTCCTTTGTAAGACATGCCCATAATGGTTGTGACAATACAGAATGATCATTTTAAGTAGTGCCACCTCTTACCAGACTTTTAAAAGTTCTTCTCATTCTTAACAATGTCTTAAGAATATTGCTTTGATGTTTCACTTACACTTGGCATCTTGCCCAGTGGAGAACACTCTGAAGAGGAGGATTTTTATTTATTGCTAACAGCTTTCAAAGAGACAAAAATTTTTCTGGCACATTTTCCACTTAATATTATAACAGGTTTCCCCCTTTCGAACTCCTTCCAATATCTTTCTGTGTTAGCTGGAGACGTGTAAGAATGGGTAAGTAAATTCAGCAGGTGGATGACTATATTTTTTAGTCAATACTATTTGTTTGTTTTCTCCTAAAACCCAACCAAGACTCTTGATAACTACACTATTCTGGGACCAGGGAAGTAACTCAGTGCTGGTGTGTTTGATTAGCATATGTAAGGCTCTGGGTTCAAACCCAGCACCACCAGAAAAGAGAGAGACAGAGAGACTGACTGAGAAGGATTGAAAGAGACGGGGGGGGGGGGATTTATCCTCACTTTTCCACCCACTTTGGGGGAGGATGTCTTTATTTTCACTGAATCTTCTGCTTCCTCCCCTTCTTCTTTCTCTCTTACCTCCTTCCTTTGTATTCTTTTACTTCTACCACTTCTTCATCTTTTAGACACTGCCAAGTGTTCCCATAGATTATATTATACAACTTCATCACAGCTTTATTAGGAAAGGGTTAACCCATTCTTCAGCTGAAACCGACATTTTAGGAGAGGAAAGAATTTGCTCTAGGTTAAAGGATAAAACTGTTTAAGGATGAGTCAAGCACATTATGATCTTGGTTAGGCTCTAAACCCCTGCCTACTCTGTTTACTAATTCCTTTATTCATTATTTCAGTCATTGTTTTTTCATTATTTCATTCATTGTTTTATTCAACAAGTGCATGTTTAACCATCTTTTTGTGTACTGTGTTCTTTGCTTAGACACAAAAAATAAGATTTAATAGCTATACTCAGAGAGGTATGTGTGGTGTGTTTATATGTCTGTACGTGTAATGGGACATGGGATAAACTAATAAGTACACTATCACAGTTACTGCATGCTTGGAGACACTGTAGAGAGAGCTAGAAAGTATCATGGAGTTCTAACACAGATTTGCTTGGAAAGTCAAGGCAGGATTCACATTAGCTGTATGTTAGAGGGAAACTCAAGTTCATGAGTGGAATAGACAGGAAGAGCTCTCAAAGCTGTGGTACAACATCTTCTCCTTGAGCAACAGAAAGAAATGTGGGTTGGTGGAAACACAGGCATCCTCAGAGAGTAGGAGGAAACGCCAGTGGAGAGTTAGCCATAGGGTATGAGAAAGTCAGTGTTCTGGCTAGGGTGCATCAGGAGCTAACAGACAGGTTAAAGGTCTCTTGATTTTTTTAAAGGAAAAATACATCAGAGAAATATTTTAAAGTGCCAATTTTATTCATGTATTAGTGAACAATTATTTATGATGTACTTTTTATCATCATACCTTTTGGAAAATAATAGAGGAGAGACTATGAACATGAATCAGGTATTCAGGAAATATAGTTTTTCATTGGGAAAATAAAATGTGGTGAAAAGAGCAGGAGAGAGCACTGTAAGGTGATCTAATGTAAATATTATGCACACATGCTGCACAGGCGTGGACAATGAGGATATATATGTGACAGGAAAGAGGAAGCGGTAGGAAGAAAGAACCATGAATATATTAGCTTCCACCTTGCTGAGAATTACATTCCCCCAAGAACAAAAGTGAACGTCAAGTAAGAGATATTTGTAGGAAATATTTGTACGGTAGCAAACACAAATCACGCTTACGAGTTTCTCTGCACACTGAGGATATGATCTCTGTTCTTTACTTTGCCATTATTGAGGTTCCTGGATGGAATTAACTTAAGGCCATTATCCCTAGAGACAAATGAAATCTCCTTTAAAAAGATCAGCAGAGGTTTAGGTTACACATTTCAAGTCCTTGAACACCATGCAGGAGCCAACATGGATTTTATATGTGATGAAGGAAAAGATAGGATATACTCAGCTGAGCTGGGCATTTTCCTGACAATTCAATTCATGCATTCCACTTGGCAAAGTCTTATCAATGGTATGTGCAGTCTTCAAATATAAGTATCACGAAGTCCCTGGCTGGGCTTTTTCTTTGTTGTTAAAATATTCCAAATCTGAGGCTCTAGCCTTTGACATCAGCTTCCATGGAAGTAATTCAGTTTTACTATTAAAAGTTCTCTCCCTAGTCCCAAAGATACCAAGGGTGTGCTTCCTGCTGCAGAGAAACTATCTCAAAGATGGAGAGCTTTTGATCCGGTGTTGTCACAAAGCCAGAATTACCGAAATCATTTGTGAAAGACTTCTCAGTCAGGTGGGAACATGCAGCAACATGGAGAGAAAGCAACTGCAAAGACTTGCTTTTTGCATGTATTATTTTTTATAAGGGCACTTCAAAGGACTGGCAGTTCTGTTATGGATGAGGTGCAAAATACTAACCCTTTTCAATTTACATTTGCTTCTCTTTTTGTAAGAGAAAGGTATATGATTGGAGAAAATTATGATGCAATGTCCAGTGTACAAGCTGTTACATATTTAATAATTGAAACATTCTGAGAATGAGGCCAAAAGGCTGTGCCCAGGGGTGATGATCTGTGTATGGAGACAGACAAGTAAAGTTGATAATCCCCCCAAAACTTTCATTACTGTGTAAGCAGTAGAGTTTACCCCTTCACAACTTTGTTCATATATAGAGCTTAATGACAGACTAAACCTATATTATAGCTATGACAGAGTAATAGTTATTGCAAGGCTATTTGTGAGCTTAATACTTAACTAAGCTGCCATAAGCTTTTTAGAGATTATTAATTTTTAAGAAAGATGATCAACATGGAAATGTTATCTAACCTAAGTGTAGCAGAATGAACTGAGGTAGGAGAATCAGAATGAGAATATCTCTAAAATGTAGGAATGCATTGTTTTCTTTTACTCAAAAAGAAAGGGCACAATTGGAATTTGGACCAAACCAAATACCACTGACGGGATGTATCTCAGATTGTAGTTTGAATCTCAATGAAAATCCCTGCATTCACATTCTCTTATAATGCAGTGTCACTTTATTCACTGCTGTGGGCAGTGGGGATAGCACAGTGCTCTCAACTAGGGAGAACCTAGGTGGTTGTAATCTAATAGAGGCTGTTACTGCACCCAGCAGGTGTGCTGAAAAATAAGAGGGCCTTGTAATGGGAGGATCTGACTCATGGAGCTTGTATTTCCTCTCTACCGGTGATTCTCATTCTAAGGCTTGAGCATTAAAATTTCTGACCTCTTTTTCACAGAAGCATACTTTTCAAACTTAAATGAGTTCCCCAAATGTAGATGAAACAATGTGCAACCATCATATGTTATGACATCTTCACCCAAGGGGTTGTCTGATACTTGTGTAGAGTTGAAGTTTTAGGGTTTTCATAGCCACTGACAAAAGCCAGTGATAGCAATGTCAGACAGTTCCCTCAGTTCTTCATACAGCTCTCATGCCTCTGTTAGAAGAAAAGGAAAAATGGTTTTGTAGCAACTTCATTTCTATGGAAGTAGCCAAATAACGTGATCCTCTGAGCCTTTAGCAAAGCAACAATTATAAGCCAAGAAGTTCACTGCAAGGAACTCTGGAGGGTGGAAGAATTTCAAAAACTCTGTCTCTGTCTCTGTCTCTGTCTCTGTCTCTGTCTCTGTCTCTGTCTCTCTTCTCTGCAGAATCACATGCAATGACATTCCTCCCTCATCCCTGTTTTGAAACCTGATTTAGGTAAGTAAGTGGAGGTAATGCCTTGTAGGTAATACATAGAATAGAAGAGAAAACCCAAGTTCAGGTATGCTGGTATATGCCAAAAGGGATCAGGTAAGATAACTTTGGTTAATTTTATATATTTAGCTTGATTTGTTAGTTTTAACAATTACCTGTGGTAATTGGGTAAAAATCAAGCCAGCAAATAAATACTCTGCTAATTTTGGCTTCCATCTATATAGCTGGGGAAAGCCATAACCTCTCAGTAGAGTAATTATTTCTGCATCTCTATAGTCTTCACTATATTAGTGTCCTAACTCCTTTACAGTCTTTATTAGCTGAACATAAGCCAGAAGTTTCCAAAAAGTGCAACTTATCACCCTTTCTAATACCCTTTCTGTTCCATATGACCCACCAATGGCGGTTTAAGAATATGCCTGCAGTTAATTTTAGTGATAAGGGCCTGAAACAATATTATTCTGGACTTTCTTCCTTATTATTTTTTTCTTGTGGTAGTTCATTGTTTATGCACCATTTCTCCAGGATGAGATGGGATTCTACAAAGGCAGGAGTCAAATTTTTATTTTCTTTGCCCTAATATAGTCAAAACTTGGAAACTGACAAGCTCTGGTATGATTCTGAGTGGGAACAAAAAAAGAATTAAATCACTGAACCTTTTAAAGCTTTGAAAATATCACAGGGGAAATTGCCGAATATATCACCTTGTTCCAAGGAACTCATAGTGTAACAGTAGGAGATGGAAAGTGAAATATTTTAAAAATATGAGAAAGAAAACATTGAAAGTATAGGCCAGGAAGAGGTTTATTAATTGATTTGAAAGGAAGGAAGAAAAAAGATCCAAGCAAAAGACCAAATAAAATAAAATTGGATATCATCCAGGCATCTATTTCCTGAATCACGTTAGGAGATAACTTTGTACTATGTCACATTCACACCCGTAATCTTTTCTGCTTGTTCTGTCTCGTTTTCATGCATAGTTAGCATTTATATTCTGAGAAAAGAGAATAGTTAAGGATGATGGAGAACTTTCATAAAATAAGATGAAGTCATTCATTCTGCCCATATTTAAGGCCATTCTCCTTTCTCAGAACATGAGAGAATCATCCGTCCTTGCCAGTGAATGAGAGTGCATATGATGTGTATCGCTTCTAGGCAGAAGCTTTACAGGCGAGATATTCCAGACTTCCTTCCTGTGTCTGGAGCATCCTAGAAGCACACATTGATGTACGGCATCCTTTAAGCCACATCCTGGGTTGTGCATATTTCTGTAATAACCATTGCTATGCAATATGTAACTTAAAAAATACATTTTTATGATATTCATCCACCGAGTCTTGAAAATGCTTGTTATTCTAGAATAATTTGGCTTGTCCTGTCTGATGCAGGGCATTGCATCTATGATTCCTCAAAGATCTCTGCCCCACTTACATGTCCGTGGCTGGTGCATTTAGTCATGTACTGGATAGTTCTGAATTCCCAGTAGTTCAAACCCTGTTTACGAATTGCACTTTACATGTCTGGCTGGGAAGCTGGGGGAAATCTTATGGGTCTTTACACCACCTGAATATAAAAACACAAGTAGCAGCAAATAGCACATTGATGCTGTTTTCCAGCTTTCTCCAACTATTGCCTCAGTCCACCACGGCCCTGTAAAGTTAGTCTGGAGAACAGAACCGCCTTTCTAGATTACATTCGCGATAAGGTCGTGGTAGGTGTTTGAATTTGGAAAAGGTTAATTAAAAGCAGTGTCTGACTTTATAACCACAGCCTGAGCACCATGGCGACTTGACAAAGCCAGGGACAGCTGGGTCTTCAGCCTGTATCAGTGAGTCTCAGGTAACATCCCCATGATTCATCCACTTGGTTATGAAGAACATCCTTTGGCATCTTGAACTGAAGCCATATATGAAAGCTCCACCTTCTGGGAGTTTTTCACATTTGATATGGTTTAATCTTTCTAAACTAGGTATTTATTTTCTTTCTATGCTTTTCTAATATAGCTTTTTGCTTGGACAATTTTGTTTCTTTTACTTAAAGATCAGAATATGGAAAATAAACACCTGAGGGTGGGAGCGGGAAAACCAAAAGCAGAACCCATTTCTGTTAGAGGTCGTGTTGTTTACGGTCACACAGGGCTGTAGGCTTTAATCCCTATAACTGACCATGGAAAATGCTTAATATTTGCAATGTTTTGAGTGGGTGGAAAAAGAGTGTGAAGCACACCATATAAATCATGGAACCCATTAAATATGTGTGCATGTGTGTGGGTGAGGATGCTTCTTTCATCAGGTGGGGATGTTTTCATTATTTTTCCATCTCTTTTCATAACTAAACAGAAAATGTAGACAAGATTGAAGTAACCTATACCCTTTTCACTGAACTCTATCCCTAGCTATTAGATTTAATTATTTTTTTAGGTTTTGAGATAGCTCTTGCTAAGTTGCTCAATTGAACAGGCTGTGCTGAAACTTGGGATCCTCCTGCCCCAGCCTCCCAGAATGCTGGGATTACAGGTGTATCTTCTCATTAATATTGCTGATGTTGAAGTTTCTTGTGGATTCATCTAGTACAAATTTTTTAAACACAAACATGTGTTTCATGACTAATAGGCAAAAAGACATTTATTTAGATGCAGTACCCTTTTCAGTAAAGTAAAGCTACAAAAGCACCTTAAATAGTTCCCAAATCAATAATCCATCACTTCAATGTTTGTCTGTCATAGAACAGTTCAGTATTTGTGGATCACCTTCTAACCAAAAATATATCTTAAATGAAAAATTACAGAAGTAACTGCCCAAGCCAGGTGATCCACATCTGTAATCCCAGGGCTCAGGAGGCTGAGGCAAGAGGATCACCACAAATTTGAGGCCAGCCTAGACTACATTGTGAGTTCAAGACCAGCCTGAACTACATAGCAAGACCCTGTCTGAAAAAAAACAAAACAAAACAAAAAAACACACACATTAAAGGAATCTAATAAAATTTAAATAACTTTTGTAACAATATATTATAATCATTCTATTATATTTTAGGTGTCACTCTGTTATTATGCCTAATGTTTAAGTTAAACTTCATCACAGGTAAGTTTATACAGGAAAGCCTTAAGATGTATAGGGTCTACTACATGGGTGGTTTTAGCACCCATTTGGGATCTTGTGATATATTCCCCATATATAAATAACTACGGTAGTAGAAATTTAAAAAGAAGCTAGACCTGAAAAGTTTTGTGCCAAGAATATGCGAAACATTGAATTAGTGAAGTGGATATAATATCTCTGAAAATAGGTAACACTGGGATGCTCAGGCCAGATATTTGCACCCCTGTAAGTAGCAGAGGAAGTTTTAAGCATGACGGATGGAGACACGATGGCATTAGAGACTTGAAAGAATGGGAGAACTCACAGCAATCATGATGATTGTGATAAATATTAACAGCTTGGAATACTAACAGAGCCACTAGAGCATGTGGTCCACAGCAAGAAACAGTAGTAGGCTTTGAAAAAGGCAGAGCTAGTTGCAAATAGTCAATAAAAAAAATGTAATCTGAAAGGCTGAAAAAACAGACCAGAGCAGAGGCAATCAAGAGTGGTCAAGTTAGAGTTAATCTCACTGTCATAATATGCAGTCCATCTTGATTTTTCCTTGAAACGCTTTAGAAGCCTGTTAATTCTTTGGAAACCCATGGCTGGGGGAGGCTTTTTTGGTAAGAACTTGCATGGAAGAAATACAAATGCGTAATGGATTCTAGAATTACTTAGGGAAGCAAAGCACTGGAAGAGGCAACCCTGGGTTTTAGGCCAGGTGAGAAGTTCAAAAACTCAGAATAAGGAAGAGAGAAATTAGAACCCAAGCATCAGATGACCCAGGAGTATTATAAAAGCAGAATACATGTTAAGGAGTCTTAGCAGATACTGAGCAATAAGACCATCACAGAGTGGCTACAGGATAATCTGAAAAGCTTCAAATGTGTGATCTAACAGGAATCTTACATAACTTTTAATTAAACAACCCCCAAAACTTAATTATGTGAGTGATATTGTCTTAGCCCTAGCCAAGCACTGTGGGAGGGTGCTAACTTGCAAACACTGTTTGCATATCTCTCAGATGTTTCTTAATATATACTAAGATTTTATCCATCCCTTCAGATCATGGTTTATGTTGGTGACGTACTTATTTACATTTCTAATAACCACAGTAAAGCCTTTTACAGATGAGGGAGGTTACAAAATGTTTGCCATTTAAATCAAACTCCTTAGAATTTGACCCATTAATTTGAAATGACATTTATAGTACCGCTGAGAGGCAGAGATTGGATTAAAACCAAGTTCTGCCTAATACTGGCCTAGGGTCCTTCTCCGGGGTGCCCCATTATATTTTAGAAATAAATGAGCCACCCGGACCATAGAAGGAGTACAAGACAGAGTTTGAAAGGTAGTTGGGATGACACTCAGAGGGATTTCAGTGAGATTTTTCTTCTCTAGGAGGAACTGAATATTCTTATGTGATCTGTTTTATGGTGTTTAAAATGAATATTTCTTTGCAGGGCCAACAAGCAAAGGTACATTTCCTGTTGGTGCAAGAGGGCGCGACGGGTGGGAATGACACCATTAACTGGTGGTTTATTGCTTTGGGGAAATATTTGGACATCCTGTTTGCTTGATCAGCAGTTAAATCCCAGGTTGCTGTTCTGACCTTGCTTCACCCCAGAAGATTATTTCTATAAACTTGAAAATTGAAACCAAGTAAGATCACATACACAAAAGGAGTCCAGAGGAAGAAAGTCCAATCTTTTGTTTATCTCTAGGGTGTGAACGGCAGCCAAAGACCATACTCCTGTTCCCTCTCTGGAAACAAGGTGATTTGCATTTCTCTTGGGTTTTAGTTCCTGATTAACTATGTAAATAACTTTATTCAACAAAGCCTCCTTTCCCCACTTGGACTTTGACCTTTGTTTCCCCTTACTAGTGGATTAGAGATAATGTACATTAAATATCTGAAGTTTGGGAAACGTATAAAGTGAAAAATATCATATTAAAATATAGGCAGCTGTCAGGCATGGTGGTGCACGCCTGTCATCCCAGCACTCGGGAGGCTGAGGCAGGAGGATCGTTGAGAGTTCGAGACCAGCCTGGGCTACAAAGTGAGCTCAAGGCCAGCCTGAACTGCATAGTGAGACCCTGTCTCAAAAAGACAAAAAATAAAATAAAATAAAATAAAATAAAATAAAATAAAATACAGGCAGTCTAAAATGACCAATCGGTAGTTAGGAGTATCTACCATATTTGATAAATAGCATGAATATCCTCGGTGTCTAACTCCTGACAGTTTACAGCATGTAAATACGAATGAGAAGTGCTATTAGCAATACAGTGCATCTCATCAGACTTACGTGTTGCTATTAGGATGATCTCCAGACCCCCACTTGAAGATTTCTAGGTTTAGTAGGGACACTTTTCTTGGTAGAGAGCTTAGTAGGTGACAGAGCACTTGAACATGTTACCTTTTTGTGCTACTTTGTGGCGCTTTGCTTCCTCAAACACCCCAGAGCTTAGTCAGTACAAGGACTATCCTCTGTATCACTCCCCTCAAAAAAAAAAAAAAAAAAAAAAAAAAAAATTAAGTAAGGCTGGGAGATTGGAATACTGAATTCAAAATAGATCTGGTCTTGAGTCCAGGTGTCTGCACCACCTGTTTGGTGCTCATCTTCATGACATTGATGTAGGAGTTGATGCTGGTGGTCATTCAGAGCCATTCCCCGTAGTTTCTGATCTGAGCCAGCCAAAGATACACCTACTGCATCACACTCTATGTAAGGAGACTTGTGGACCTGGTACCTACTAGGAATCTGCTATGCAAAGCAAAGTGTGTTACAACTTTCCTGGATAGTGACAGAAGGTTTTTTTCCATAGGTGAATATTTTTGGATTTTTATGTAATCACTCAATTCTAAGCAACAAATAATGGCTAAAGTTTTATAAAGGCATTAGACTGTAACATTAATATCTGACAAAAATCTCTTTGGCTGTAAAAAAAAATTAAGAAGATAATGATGCAAGCAAAGCAAAACTTTATAAGCGTGTCAGAATAGGCCCACCAGAAAAGAAAATCATAAAGTAGCAAAATGAATCCATTGAGCATTAGGATCCCTGGGTTTCTTTCACTCCAGTAAAGCTTGGCTAAAATAACACAAACCCTATAGCTTACTAATTTTTCTAGCCAATATTTGGGTATAATTTGTGTGTTTTATAGGCATGGAGAACCCACAAGGGGCCCCTGATTGCTGACGTAACTGTCTTTGAATTCAACAAAGCCCATTACCATGTCATGAGGAGGATGGGTGGAAAGCTCAAGAGGGGGGCGTTTCTAGGCACCCAGAGGGGTTTTTCACTGCAGCTACTGAAATAATAAACTCTCTTGATTTTTGGCACTGACCAGAGTAATTTTAACAGTTCACTTCTAATCACAGATAATTCTTCTTTTATTATGTCATTTTAGATGCTGTGACTGCACACGGCAAAAGTTGCTATGTTACTGAGAACCATAAACAGTCCTAACAAAGTGAAACTGTCTGTGGGCTTGGGTTAAAAGGTAGCCCTGTGTGTGTGTGTGTGTGTGTGTGTGTGTGTGTGTGTGTGTGTATGTGTGTGTGTGCATGTGTATGTGTGTGTGTTTCAATTTACACACCATTCATTTTCAGAATAGACTTTATGATGTCTGGAATCTGAACTGAACTTTCTCCTCTCCTGTTTCAATTACAAGAAATTAACAGCTTGCTCATTATCTTTCCATTAAATTTTTGTATAAATTCTGAAGAAAGGAGACCTTCTGCAATGAAATTTCATACATTTCCCGGTAATAGAGATTAAGACCATGTAGTCTGGACAGGAAGTGAAGACATGTTTAGTCTTAAACAAAGCAACCACTTTTGATTAAAGAAAAGAAAAAAGTAAAACAAACTATGCTCACTGATTTCTCAGGAATTTTTATCCTAAAATAATGTGCTTAATACAAGTTCTAGGAACAAAAGCAAACCATTAGGTAAAATGACTTTTTTCACTCAGCTTTATATTATTTTGCTTTTAGTAATTGAGTGCTGGTGTCTAGATTTTAATTTTAATTTTGAAATAATTTAAATGCATGCTAAAGCTCCACAAAGAATCCTAGATACCTTTCTACTCATGTATAGTAATTGTTAACATTTTACCATATATCCTTTGTCACAATCTATCTGTTCATCTAATTTCTATTTTTTAGCTGTTTAAGTTATTGAAATCTTGTTCCTTTGCTTCTAAATATTTAAGTGTGTCTTTCCTGTGAATAAAGATCTTCACTTTCTTCACTTTGAGAATTATAAAACAAGGGCTGAAATTGGGATTTTTGCTCATGTCACTGATACTGTTATCTACAAAACTGTTTGTAGTTTATCAATCTTCCTGCTAAGGTCTCTGTAGTAGTTTCTCCTAGCCCAGCATCCCTTCCAGAGAGACACAATTATTTGGTTTTTCTTAGATCAAAATATTCTTAGAAATTCTTTTCATCAGTGTCTTTATATCCTTGATGCTCAAATATACACCAAGTGAGATCTTAGGCGTTGCCCAGCTTATCTCTTTTCCTTTCTTGGATTAACAATAAAGCAATAAGAACAGCAAACAAAACACACAATGCAAGAGCTTGGGCAAGCTGTGAAATAATGTCTCTTTAAAATTATCTTTATTATTTATTTATTTATTTATTTTTTTTGGGCGGTACTGGGGATCGAACTCAGGACCTTGTGCTTGCCAGGCAGGCACTTATTCCACTGAGCTATATCCCCAGCCCTAAAATTATCTTTAGAAGGTGCTGTTTAATAACAGAATATTTCAAAAGAAAGATGTCTCAAATGAAAGACTTTTCTCCTCTCAGCTGACAAGGCTTCTTCTACATGATACATTTGAAATGATGAGGTGTACACATACTCTGCAAAGACGTGTGTAGAAAGGCACAGAGCGTAGAATCCTGGGAGCATCACATTAGAACACCTCGCATGGCTGAAGAACTGTGGGAAGAACTCAGCCTCAACCTGCAGGCTTGAAGCCAAGAAGGAAATGACAAGATAGTGAACAAAGGAAAATGTGAAGTCAGTGGCCAAACCAATCATCTGAATAAGCATCAAACCAAAGGAACTAGACAACCAAAACAAGGATACGAGCATGTACTGATATGTAGAGAGTCACTAGAGTCAATTAAAAAAAACTAGAAAAAATGTAAGAAGACATATTTTGACTTTCATTTTGTTGGTGCCCGTTTTGCAAATACCTATGAGTATCTTTGTGCAGTGGGATTATGGATCATAACTTAATTTTGTGCTCTTCTTTATCTTCTTGAATTTTTAATAGGTAACATTTACTTTTACTATTAAAATTATTTCATGTGGAGGAAAGATAGATGGATGTAAGCACAACAATATCTTCAAAAAAGAACAAAGATCAGTTACCAATTGAGTGAGGGAAGCTGGGTCTAAATTCACAGTCCTATGGCAGGGAAGGCTCAGGAGAATGTATTAGTTCAGATGGGTTCGTGGTGAGATTCTAGGGGGACTGAAGTCTGTATACCTTTTCCATGTCTGTATACATCTTTCTTTTGCCATCTGTAGACTCAAACTCATTGACTTGGGTAACAGCAACCTTTCCAATATGATGGCTGGAAGCTTATTAATATGCATATTATTTCTCTTTTAGCTGCCAAGATTTACTTAGGATGCCTGTGTTCTACTTTTCATATCTGTTGTGGGTTGGATCTAGATGCACCTTCAAAGCTTTATGCACTGAAAAGTGAGGGCTTTCCATGGTGGGTGGTTCTTTAGAATGTGTGAGGATGAGTTCTGTGTGTGTGATAACTGAATTTGTCCATTGATTGGTTTAACGTAGTTGTGGGTGTGGACAATGGGAAGGCCCAGCCTGGGTGTAGGTGGCACCACACAATTGGCTTGTGGCTTGCATGGAATAAAAGGGAAAGAGAAGTTTGCTGCTATTGCTGCCACTGCTGCTGGTCCTGCTGCAGCTTTGTTGCTTCCTGTGTGCCCTGCCATGACGTGCTTTTCCTCTGTGATGCCCCTCTGCTGTGCTCCTCTGCCTTGGAAACAGCAGACTATAAACTGAGCTAACAAAACTCTGGGCTAAAATAAATCTTTCCTTCTTTAACTTTGTGTTTTGGGTTTTTTATCTCATCAATAACAAAAATAACTAAGACAGATCCTTATGGTAAATTGTGGGAACTAGGGGATGACTGAAAAAAGATAATCTGAAAAATGTTTATTACTGATATTTGACTATGTTAGAAATCTTACCTTGTGTATACTATAATTAAGCACCCCTGATTCAAAAATATGAAACATGAAATGTTCTAAATTTTGAAATGTTTCGCATGTAGACATTATTCTCCAAGTAGAAAGCTGTGAACCATAAAACTTTGTTCCATACCCAAAAGTATTTAAAGTACTGTTAAAATTATCTTCAGCTTATGCTGTACACTAAATATAAAGGAATTTCATGTTTACACTTGGCTGTCCTCTCCAAGCTATCTCACTATGTACATGAAAATACTCCAAAATCTGAATAAATATTGTGAAATTCAAAACACTTCCAGTCTCAAGCATTTAGCATAAGGTATATTCAACCCATACCCACACACAAAGTTCAACTATACCAAGATTCCTCTTGTGGTATATTAGGAACCTCCAAACATGTGCACACAGTGTGCATTTGGCTCTCAGACTGATGGTGTTTTCCTTTAGTGAGTACAATGTAATTGCTGTATATGTTTTGTCATTAAGTGAGTCAATATTTTTTAGGAGTCCAAAATCACAGTTCATGAGCAGGTAAAGGATTTTAAAACTTTTCATTATTTATTTCATTGCTGTTGTTAGAGATAGTAGAGCTGTGTCATTTGTGACATTTCTAGTGACATTATCTGCCCAACTTCAGTGAAAGTGCACGCATTTCTCTGGGTAATCTCCGGGTGCTTACCAGCCATTGGAATGTGCAGACCCCAATTAATACGTTTCTGAAAGCCAGATGCTGCAGAGCGTTGGTCTCATGCTGTTTCTTTGTCTACATTTGAATTTCAAACTCTCAGTAGTGAAAGCTTAGTTGTGCCTACTTTACAAATGACGTACTGAGGGAATGAGTATAACCACCACCGTATTGCAGTAATGATCACAGGTCACACACCCAGGTGAGTGTTGATGCATAAGTAACACTCCGAATTGTGTGAGAAGGAATAAGCGAGACTGGCAGGTGAAGTACCCATCCTCTGTATTTGTTCTCTATTGTACACCAAGTGCCTTGATGGAAACAAAGCACTATGGGCAGAAGAAACACAATGAAGTGAAAGGAGGTCTCTTAAATTCTGTCTCAAAAACTCCTCAAGACTTCACGATCTACGGATCTTGAGTTAGCTTTCTAAATGACCTCCTCCATCTGCTGCTCGGCTGAAGAGAGGAATTTTAGTTTCAGGATCAGCAAGAAGAACTCATGAAGGTTGTCACAGACATGGGGTAAGAGTAGGTGGGTACATGTTCTGTCTGTCCTTAGAGAATCTTACAAGATGTTCTGGCTGTAACCTGGAAGGCGGGGATGCTTCATTTACATTCAAACAATTGCAGGCATATAAAATGGTCCCTTCTTTTCCTTAGAGCTGTTAGATTCTGAATTTCTACTCTATTTCAGACATAATTCTTTGAACAACTCGCAAAGAGCAGCATTATCACTTCTTTGCCTTCAGCAGAGAATAATGTTCGAATGAAATTGCTCAGTATCAGATCGCTGGCAGGTAAAGATACACACCTTAGAGCCACACTGAATCTACCCCATGCCCACCTTGTTTTCCTTAAACAGGTTGCTCTTTTATTTGTCACTGCTTGCCTCTCCTGTCTGACTGCATAGCATGAACACACTCTTTCCTTTAATCACACAGTACCTGTGTCTATCTGAAAAGCTGGGAAGGCACTCTGAAATCTCCCACTTGCCTTTTAGAAGCCCTTCTTCCATTGTTTGCTGAACAATCCTAAACCGTCGCAGTTCTCCAGCACACCTCATTGGTAACACCAACCTGCTTCCCTGACACAGAGGGAGTACATATTCAGGCTTGTCAGTTCCCCTTGTTTGTCTTTCCAGTCAGTATATCTGTTTGTGCTATTCCAATCATTTTTTTTTTATTTTAAAGAGAATTGAAAAATTAGCAAGATTCCAATCTTATATTGATAGATTAATTTATATCAGTGTAAGAGTAAGATAATGTGCGATTGCCTTCACTTAACATATAATGTATGATTTTCATATAACTGAAGATTTTCATAGACATAAAAATCTTGGTTTCCTGGATGATTCTAATAGTGAGAATTTGAGGTCTGGTAGCAGACCACATTATAGGCCTATTGCGGAATAGACATACATTTCTGTGCTCTGATCTCATAGTACAGGTTGTACATCCTTTATTCAAAATGCCTTGAGTCAGAACACTTTTAGACTTTGTATTTGTATTTTGGAATATTTATACACACATAATAAGATAGCTCTGAAATGGGCCCGAAGTCTAAACATGAAATCCACATTATCTGAAAATAATTTTATACAATATTGTTTTGCACATGAAATAGTGTCATGGGATGAAATTTTTACCCTGTGGTGCCATGTCAGATATTTAGATTAGGGAGATTCAACCTATGTGCACATAATTGATGGGGTTGCACACAAATGATGCATACAATCTGTAGAAATAATATTGTTTTTCAGTTAATTAATTTTTTTCCAGAACAGATAACTATTTAACCACAGACAACTAATATAACTTTGTCCTAGGGCCTTCTTGTGTAGAATGAGCGATTTGGACTAGAGTATTTCAAAGATCTCATCCTGGTATACAATTCTGCAAAGAGAGCCTTTTTAGGAGGTAGGTACAATCTGTACATTTCTAATGAATTTTAAATTAGCTCATCAAAATCTATTATAAGAAGCTATTTGATATGTCAGAACCTTATGAGTACTTCCCAAAAAACGTTTTCTTGGTCTTTCTGCACCAAAAAGTAACATTCTGCCAAGTTTAAAAGGAACCCGAGCCTCCAAAAGGGGCTGAGACTGTGAAGTCCCAAAGCTCAGATGGATATGAACTTGGCCAAATGTGTTGTACCCTCTGTGCTCTGCTTACACTGCCAGCTGGTACGGCTAGTTCAGCTTTACTGTTTAAAGTTTCCTTTTGGACTAATGAATAATTCTAAAATATTGTATTGCTTTAGAGCTCATGCTATGGCGATGTAAATCAATTCCCACTTCTATTATATAAGTTTGTGATTTTTACCCCTACAAAAATTCCACTGAGATATTGCAGGTCTTATATTGGCTAATAATAAACTTTGGTGGTGGTCTGGTTGAAATGGTGGGATTTCTATGGGTGGGATTTGGGGGAGCAAAATTATTCATATTTTGGTCACAGAATTCATGGAAGAGATGGAAGCCCTGCATAGGTTCCGCTGGCTGAGGATGAGCCAGTGTGCTGCATTCATTGTGTGAAGCCATAGTCCACTTACTATTGTTCAGCTTTCTGTCACGGGTAACCTTTCATAAGCAACAGTTCTTGGAAATGGAACATTAAGTAAACGAAAAAGACCAGAAGGTTATCCATAAAAGAGACCTCAAAAGTCCAGGCGTGGGCAGGGCAAAGCTGAAAAACTAAGAAATCGGGGTCTTCACCTTTGATGGTAATTAACAACTTACTCCTCATGCTTGCATCCTGTGTCCTAATAAGCAGTAACGAATGTGCCTGTCTGTTATAATCATTATAAGCATTAAAACAGCTTTGAGAAATAGAGACCGGATTTTAAATGTTACATTTTACTTGTAAGTGCATAGTTTAATGACAGCTATAAAACATCGATTAGTTAAAATTTGCTCCTTGAATTGTAACTTGGGGGTGAACATTTTTGTATTATGCAGCAGTATCTGATGTGTGATGTTTTTAAAGCACAGAAATGAGCTAGGGGACACTCACCTGAAGGCGTTCACGCGAGCGCACATTGCTAAAACTGGATATGGCTTTTCTCTGCTGCTCGTTTGTGCTTGGGCTATAATTCTGATCTGCTTTATCATTCTTTGGGGACTATGAGAATTTTCCATGGAAAGAGCTCTGCAAAATGCAAGATATTGATTGAACCGGCATCATTTGTGAAGAGTGCAATGACTAGCACGTTTGCACCCCAAATTTATGTGTTGGAGCGCTAAACCCTACGCAACTGTATTTGCTGATAGAGTTTTTAAGAAGTAATTCATGTTTAATGGGGTCGCAAAACAGCAGCCCTAAACCTATAGGGTTGGTGGCCTTCTAAGAAGAGGAAGAGTCTTTTTGTGTCTCTGTTCTACCTCTGTGTGTGTGTGTGTGTGTGTGTATGTGTGTGTGTGTGTGTGTGTATGTGTGTGTGTGTGTGTGTGTGTGTGTGTATGTGTGTGTATCTTGGTTACTTTTCTGAGAGAAAATACCTGATGCCCAAGGTTAAAAGAGGGAAGTTTTATTTAGCTCACAGTTTGTAGAGGTTTCAGTCCATACCCGGCTGACTCCAAGGCAGAGTGGCTCATGGCAGAGGGCAGCAGTTCACGGGAGCAGAAGACAGCAAACGCAACTACAGTGGTAAGGGAGGAGCTGCACAGAGCAAGGTTCTCTTCCTCCCTTATATTATATGCCAGTGACTCACCCCAGGGCATATATAGCACTAACACCCGTAATCCCAGCATTGGACCATGTGGACATGGATCAGTCCAAACCTCTAGAAGCCTGCTTCCGGACTGCTCGAGGCTTTTGGAGGATACCCAGACACAAACCATAACAGTGTGTGTGTGTGTAAAAACACAGTGAGATGGTGACCATTTGCCATCCAAGAAGAGAAGGCCCTCACCGGACACTAGTCCAGCTTGAGCTTGCAACTTGATATTGAATGTTCTGCATCCAGACCGGAGCGAGTATAATGTAATCATAATACAAGTCACCTGGTCTACAATGATGTATCATAGCAGCCCCAGCTGACTGAGCCAATAGAGCTCACAGGGGATGAGCAGAAGTCAATCAGAGAGAGGGCACAGCTGTCTCCTTGCAGAAAGATGTCATGACAGAGACAGGGCACAAGAGAATAGAGCTGGCTAGGAGGGATTGGGACTTGGAACAAACGAAACCAGAGGTTGATCAATTCTGCAGAAACTCAGTGGAGGGAGATGAGCTGAGCAAAGGAGATGTGGATTTAATTTTAGAAATACAGAAATAATGCGAAGATGGGAAGGTAACTGGATATCCAAATAGAGCATCCAAGTGCAGCCTTGATGAATTAAAATCATAAGGCTTCTTAACTTTGTTTTTTAAATCTCGGCCTTGTGTTACTCTCCATATGCTTCTGGGAAACCATAGACCACAGGAGCCCAGGGAATTCATGGTAGTGTGTTATAAATACTTTGCTTCTGCACACGGCTGCCACATAGGTGTAGGTGTGGAAAACCAAGTCCAAAAGATTGGGGAATGGCGAAATGCATGCTTAAACGGAGGTGACTACCATTCAAATCATTAAGGTTCCAGTAGAAGGAATTGTATTGATATTTTAGCTGATTAAATGCCATCACAGAAGCAGAGAAGTGTGCCATGTGTAATTCAGAACTATTTAAAGAAGTGCACAGGCATATGTGAACACAGAGATGAGGTAAAAATATACTCCTTAATGAAGAAAATGATTATCTCTGAATATTGGGGTAATTGTAATTTTCTGCTATATACTCTTTGGGGGTAGAATAACAGTGTTTTACTCTGAAATCAAAACTGTCCCTACTATTTAAAAGGAAAAGGTCACAAGGGTAAAGCATGAGCTGATTGAAGGCTAATCAGAACAGAAATTACTAATCTGTTGGATTCTTTGTACAATTTTGAGCTTTTATGCTTATAGAATATTTCATTGGATGGTAGTGCTAAACAGAAAGTGTTTTATACATACACCCACACACTCATACACACACTCACACACACACACACACACACACACACACACACACACACACACACAGAACTGATGGTTCAACCATTTTGTATCACTGGCTTACGACTCTTGAGGTGCAGTACCCAACTGTTCTTTTCTGTATTGAAACAGCATAGAGCAAGAAGGCAAGAAAGCAGTGTACCTCCATGTGGCAGCCAAAGACGCCTATGACATTCTTATACCTACAGTTCTTACAGTGCTGGATCATAATCTCAGCTGCAGGAAGGTCTGAGCACTCACAAATTGTAAGAACAGTGGAGAGGTGGTTTAAATATCCTTCTCCTGATAGCATTCTCTTAATGAGAGGTAGACTTTGTGGAGTGGGTAAGAAACAGGGATCTATGTCAGGAGCCATTGTAGAGATGATCAGAGGAAGGGGTGGGGCATAAATGAGAAAGAAGTGGCAAGAACAGGTTAAAAGTGTATCTGCTCCTTAAAATGTAACAAGATGGTTCATTAAAAAAAGACTCATGCAATGAACACTGCTGTTTAAAATTGATAAGCACAAAAAGTGGTTTTCTCTCCTCTTCATTTGACTACTGTACTCGCTGTAGCATTTGCTTACTAATGTGGTAGGCGCTCCTGCTGCATGAGTGCAAGAAGAAGCTGGCGCAGACCTGTGGCATTCAGTTTTAGCAGAAGCTGAGGCTGTCACCAAGATCACTGTGTTTCATTAGGCTTTGTGAACTCTGGAAATAATGACAGTTTTCACCTCAGAGAGCTGAGAAATCTAGCCCGGAAAACATGACTGAAAGGATTCTGTCTGCTGGATCAGGGTGGAGATTTGTGTTGATCAGTTTGAGAAACAGAACAGCAACCTGCTGCTATGGTAGGGCGCGAGGAGAAACTCGAAGGGAAGGTTTGGGAGCTCTAGACTTTACCGTTTTTTGATGGCCCCAACTTGAGAAGGAGGGACTGAAACTGGAGAAATGCCACGATGGCTTGGGGTTAAAATGGGTGAAGCAAAGGCCCATGTCAGCCCTTGGAAGACTTGTTTTTCTTTGCCAGAGATGAACTGAACTGGTTCAAGAAAAACAAGAATCAACTCAAGTCTCAAGTCACTTGCAAAGAATTCCAACGTATTGCAGAGGATTCTGACAGAGACTAAATATGAGGATAAAGATGTTTCAAGGCCACTCTGTGATATCAGAGAGCAAAGTTTTACTTTATCTCAAAACTGCCTACGATCTATGGTCATGGCAGCTGAGGATAGAGAATTTTTTTTAACTCCAGTTAATGAATGGTGAATTATCAGGGACTGCCATTAACTCAAAACAGCCAGTTTTAAACCCCAAGTCATGTGGTACTTCAAAAACTAACCTTAGTGGATTTCTTCTATTTCTTTGTTTGGCAGTTTTATATACACTGAGTGTTTCCTGGGAGACTGAAGATGTCCTTCATGGCAGTACCCTGAGTTATCTTTTTCAATGGTTGGTGAATTGTGGCTGTTCTTGCAAACTTTCAACAATGAAGCAACTCGTCTGCCTCATAATTCTTTTCAAAGTGCAGAGGAAATTGAAAAGCAGATTTAAATCTTGTAAGGTTATAACTGGTCTATGTGTCACCTATTAAAATGTGGAGGGCATGTTGAAGTTGTACTTATAGTATATGACTATATGAATATACAATGCTGATAAAAAAATGCCTGTGTTGGTGCCTGAAGCTTAGTGTTTAGGACATATGATAGCAAAGTGACCATGTACAGGTAAGCACCTTAATGACACACACTCCGTTCACAACTGGAGCAAGAATGTGAAGAATGCATTGTCCTGGGCTTGTGATACAGGTAAGTCAACCCACAGAATTGGAACTCTTTGATAGTTCAGTGGGATACATAATTGAAATATCTTACAAACAATGGTTAACCCAACGCGCAGAAATTACTTTATCCTCTTCATTAGGAGAAAGAAACAACTGATATTTATGTTTTGAAGGGCATGGGGAGACAATTGTAACTCTACTGCTACCTTATGTACCACGAACGCTCCAAACCCTCAGCTTCAACAATACTCCAGTCTTCCTCCTTCCAGAGACAGGAAAGGAGAAGGGATGTGAATCAGGTTATCTCCAATCATATCATCTAATTGCAAATGAAAGTTGACAGTTATCACTCATCATTAGACATCTTAGCCCACTCGTGCTTAGGACCTGCTCAGCATTTTCACCCTGCTAGAAAAAGGAATACATCATTTGAACTATATCACTAGAAGAATCAGGCTGCCAGTCTGGAGTAATTCTATTAAAAATTAAAATTCACTCCATCCATTCAGGTCACCTATTTAAGAGAAATAATGATTTGAACAGATATAGAAGAAATGCAAATACTGCCAGGATCCCAAAGACAGAGGTCCTTACAATCACAAATCCTCTGTTGAAAGATCATCTTTCTATGTATTTTACATCCAAACACCAAAACTTCCGAACAAGGAGGTCACCTAGAAGTTAACCAAACCCTTGGCCTTTGGAAATGGGTAGTCTTGTAATCACAGTATTTACCAGATATGGGAATACATGTGGAACAAAAAAGGAGATGCAAACCATGGGTCTTCTTTTGAACTATTGCATATGATAGCCCCATGAAAATGAATGGGGAACTATGGTTGCCAAATTTCATGACTGTTATTTTTTTTTTAAATCCATAAACACCAAAGAGATAAGTATGCAAGATTTACTTTGCCAAATCATCTTTTTTTTCCTTTGAATGGCTTCAGTTTTTTTTTTTAATTTGGTGCAAGGACTATATATACAGTAATAGTGAGATTTTAATAGCTGTGTTTTACCCCCTTTGCTGTCATAATTATGGTCTCATTAAGATTCCAATAAGAAGTTTAAAAAAAGAACCTTTTCTAAAGGAAAACAGAAGTGTCCACAGTGTCTCCCTACTACCAACATGCTATGCTTTTAAAATATTTGCATTTGAAATTCCTCACTGCAAACATTCTCAAACCAAAGGTAAATATAACACTTAGATTCCTCCCAGAAGAACATTCCTTCTGCTATTAATTCCCTGAATTCAAATCTGTTTGCAAGTCTGTATAATTTTACTGTATGTACTTTCCCTGCAGTTTGGCAGGATGTGAGTGTTAGGAAGCTGGAGGTATCAGAAGTGAATAGAAGGTGACATCTCCTGCCTGGTTGGACACTTGTTATGCTCTTCTTTCTTTCACTTTCTATTTCATAAAATAGCCGAGTTCCAATCTCAGATTCATGACAACAGCGCCCTAAGTTAAACGCAGGAAAAGGTGGTTCTTTCCCCAAACAGCATCAGAAACCATATCCTCTGCCTTTCAGGAGATCATTAGACTAATTCATAAACCACAAAAGCTTGCGCTCTATGTTCCTGTATGTGCTCTCTTCTCTCCTTTGAAGCATGAACCTTCCCTTCCATGGCTGTACCAGTGCCTGAGTCAAGTCTCAGAATTCTCGGTGGTTAACATCAGCTCCTCCCGCTACACCACACAGAGGCTTCCTGTCTGCTAACAGTTTGTTTAGTAGGTGACCCATTCCCCGGACTCCTGTGTATTTTGTAGCACATCTTCATGCAGTTAACCCAAGCGAACGTATTGCAAATTTTATTTCAAAAGTGTTTTATTATAGCTCCACCAAGAATAGTGCAAAATTAATTAACTTAAGTGCTCATGACAGCAAAAATGAAACCCTTGCAACCCCCAGGTTACACTTCCTTGGTGACTTCATGTGCTTCCTATAAATAAGGCCACCCTGGTAGCCTACCCGTGGTACAACGTTGGATATAAAAAAGAACGCAGCGACAATAAGGACATTGGTGATATTTTCCAGAGACATTTTCAGTGCACAAGTTGGGAGCAAGACCACGATGGCAACAAGTTGATTCAAGCAAAGTGAGGAAGCATCGACAGTTACAGTAGCATCATTAGTTTTGAGAAATGTTTCCTAAAAGGGGCAGAAAAGAGAGAGGGAAGGAAGGATGTTTTGCTTTTACGTTTAGACAGTGCATCGATGCATTACGATTTTATGGGTTCAGCTGTCAAGGGGAAGGAGTAGATTGAAAAGGAGAAATAGAAAGTCTTAATCAAGAGAAATCATTGACTGCAGCTGGAGAGAAGAGAGGAGACAAGCTTCAGCACAGACAGAGCAAGCTGAGAGGGCAGGGGAGCCCTTCTTCCCCAGGAGAGGGTGATTACGAGAAAGGATAGATTGGAAGTTACAGTGCATATGCTAAGAAATGTTAACCTAACATCATTTCGTTTGCTGAGACAAAGTAAGCTGGTTTACCCTCCAGGAGGCAAGACTGTGATAGGGCTAGGGCAGTGGTATGAGAGATTTTTTGGGAGACTGTAAATATTTGAAATGACTACTGTGGGACATGAGGAAGAATGATTTTCCTGGAACCTTTTCCCATAAATAGAATCACCAAGGTGAATCTAAGCTCTTTCATGGTATTTTAAATAAGTGTTGCCAGTTTTGCTTTCCAGAAACTTTTTATCACTTGTAAAGCATCCAGTATGAGAGTGA
Organism: Dinomys branickii; assembly: GCA_004027595.1. Classification (NCBI taxonomy): domain Eukaryota; kingdom Metazoa; phylum Chordata; class Mammalia; order Rodentia; family Dinomyidae; genus Dinomys; species Dinomys branickii. The sequence continues at coordinate 33,671 of PVLD010006551.1, read as the reverse complement.
CCAAGGTCTGTTGAGCCAGGCTTCAGAGTTCAGCCCTCGCTGAACTTCTTCTCCAGCTTCCTTTGCTACTGCTCTAGGCCCTCTCTCAGGAGCATGGCGGCACTGTGCTGCCTGCAGCCTGCAGTCCCCTCACACCTCCAGGCCTTGTTCAGCTCTTTCAGGCTAGACACCCGAAAGCCATCTCTTTAGAGAGCCTCCCTTGAGGTACCTCCCCATACCTGCATCAGTCCTCGCCAGATAGCTTGTTAATCTCCCCCATTTTCTTCATAGCATCTGTCTTTGTATATTTGGGGTGGAAACAATGAAGATTTTGCCTTCTATTTTTTTCAAATACACAGTAGGTTCTTCTTTTCTGCAGTTACTCACCATGCAGTAGAATAGTCAAACTTATTACTCCTAACTGTAACTTAAGGCTTGTTGGCCACAAGGAAATACTTGTTTGAGGAGATCGAGATGCCATCCTGGATTGGAACTTTACAGAATGCCTTAATAAGAATTCTACTAAGTCATCAAGGCCACAAGCCAATATGATGCAGCCCACTGGAGGCCATGTGGCAGGTTCCACCTTCCTCCTCCCAGGTCATATTACAATTTCCTAGTTCCTTTTTACAGCATCCTGCTTCCCTCGTCTTACCCCATGTCCAGTCACTGCCCACCAAGTCGCACAGGCCATCTCCTAAACCCCACTCTCAGTCTCACCCTATATAGCCTTTGTTTCCCTGGCCAGGCCCTCAGAAGATCCATGTCTCACCTTTTACCTATGGTCTCTGTAGAAATTTTGGGCTTTCAGTGCTGTTTCAAATAAAATGAACCTTTTGAACCATTGTACTTAGTAATTATTGATAAAGATTTGTATGTGTCATCTTGAATTACTTAACCTTTTAATTAATGATGATGTTTCCAGTAGATCCATTTAGGCTTTCTAACAAACCAAGTTATTTTAAAAATGATAAAGCTCATGTTTTCTCTTTTACAACATATGTGGCTTGCATTTATATTTCAAGTTTTATCTCATTGATGAGGACTTCCAAAATGAAGTTCAAATAATATTCCTTGGCTCTTTCAACTTGTCTAAACTATTTTCTTGACATATTTCCATACACTAAGTGGGAGGCTGACTCTTGATTTTCTTTTTAATATACCTTCACGCAGAATATGAATGGAAGTCATCAAATATTGTGTCATCTTCTACTTGGATAATCATGGCTTTTGGGGTGTTGGTATTTGACCAATGAATGAGATGCACTGTTCTAGTGAGTTTCACAATATCAACCAGTCTTGTTACTCCTTGGTGATGTTTTTCATTCTTGAACTGGTTTATTTTGCATGACCTCTAAACAAGTGGAGTATAAACAGATGCTAAGAGATAGGAATATAATTATGTCACTTCCTTTGAACACCCAAGGTTAAATACATTCCAAACCAGTGGTTGAACAGTTAGTTGATAAATTTCATCAACATGGACAAATTTTCCTGGCCATTCAACCTCTACCACCAACTTTCTCTATTTTTCTAAGCTCATGATTTGGCTCAAATGCCTTGGCTAATTCTTTTTTTTTTTTTTTTTTTTTTTTGGCGGTACTGGGGATCAAACTCAGGACCCTGCGCTTGCTAGGCAGGCGCTTATTCCACTGAGCTATATCCCCAGCCCAGCCTTGGCTTATTCTTGTAACTTTCCTTGTGTTCATAGAGCCTTAGGATTGACTTTAAAAGACAGTCAAAGAATACTAGTGCAAAATAAGGGAGGCAATTCGTTTTGAATTTACCTCCTCATTTAATGGGAGTGAGATTTGACATCTTTAAAGAAATAAAACTTTGACAGTCACTCTACTACATGAGGCATCATCCTTTGAGAAAAGGACCATCAATCTAAAATTTATATTAGTAAGACTAAAAGAAAATATTTTCTGTCACTTTAGGGCATAATTTTAACTTTATATGAAGAAACCATCAATGAAAGTGTCTATATGGCAATTTTCTTCTTTTCACCAAAACCCACATATACAGGCACACACATGTATACACATGCATGAACACACACACACGCACACACACACACACACACAGATATTGATTATTGATTACAATGTACTTAGTAAAATCCAGCCAGACTGTAATTTGTATCTTCTTTGAAACACTATTCTGGAACCACATGATGGTGCCTTGATATCTATGGTATATATCTACATTCTTATCTATTCTAACAATTTATCCCAGGGGAGGAAATATAAAAGCAAAAAAGAGACAAAATCTTCACTGCTCTGAAAACCAGATTTCCAGAGTTTAACATGGACATTTGTGAGTAATTCAAAATGCTATCAAATTAAAAATTTAATTATGAGCAGAAACTGTTTCCATCAATGAATAAGGGTTTTTAAAAAAATATATATAAACTCCTTCCACTAAGAATGAATAGAAATAAAAGACATACTTCAATGAAGGATCAAGAAAAATGATTAGCAGTTGACTTCTCAAAGGATCAAAAACTAAAGATTACAGAATATGAAACGCACAGGAAAAACAACGGACAACACTGAATTTATATCTAGCGAATATATCCTTCAAAATTGAACAAATGAAGACACTATGAGACTGAACTTACGGGCACTTTTCAGTAGCACACTTATATCAGGGGTCTTTGCCATGGGATGAATGCAAAGTAGGCAGCACTAGAATTCTACAGATATTGAAAAGAAATTATAGGATCTGATAAAAATTTCACAATACAAAATTTAAAATTTAAAGTCAATAAGAAAATCTCTAGAAAATGCAACTTATGAGTCTTGACATGAGAAGAAGAAACAAAAAAAGGCATAGGATATATATGGAATTAAATCTAAAATTTACGATGTTTCACAAAGGAAAAGAGAGTCCAGTATAAAAATCATAATTCTGTCAAGCATTTAAAACTGTCATGTGAAATAAAGTACATGTATAACTGAAAAAGTGATAATTTCCCAATTCTTTTTTATAAGACCAGCATAACTTTCACGGCAGAACTTGACAAGAAAATTACAAGAAAGGAAAATTACTAGTCAGCCTCCTTCATCGATCTATAAGCAAAACAATTCTAGGAAAAATATTAGCAAATCCAAATTGCAATATTAAAAAAGAAAACATGTCACAAGTAAGATGAATTTATTACTTAACCAGTCAGTAGAATCTCATGACCCTCCCACCAGATGTACTCACGTGATGAAGTTCTATAGAAAGTTATAACAAAAATTTAAAGAAGCTTTTAACAAGTATGAGAAGAGAACTCATTTAATATGATGTTACCTAAAATATATTTGCAGCAAACATATTTTTTATTATCAAAATATAAAACAGTTGATATTGAATATGAAATTATCCCCATATCTAGATATATTATGCTAAAAGTCTTGGCCAATCACACTGGCGAATAAAAACACAAAAAATTCAAATTGTAAAAGAAGAAAGAAAATTGTCAACATGGAGAGATGGTGTGGATATAAATATAGAAAATAAAAATTTATAGTCAGTAAATAAACAGCAAGGTCACAAGTTATAAAGTCAACAAAATTTTTGCTTGCTTACAGTAGCCACAAAAAAACAAATCAAACATTCAAACTTTTAAAGGTAGCATTTATAATGATATCTATTTTAAAGGTAAAAGAATGAAAACAGATTAACAAACAAACAGACATAAACAAAATAACACGCAAACAATAAAAGCAATTCAGAATTTCAGACAAGGTGATAGGAAGTGAACAATGGTTGCAGTATTACATATTGTTATATTCAAATTGGTTGCTCAGTTAAAGGAATATGGGTATGTAAAACTGATTAAACAATTTAGCATTAGCTGTTACTTTCAAAAACCCAAAAGAAACCAACTCTTTTAGCTATCCTGGGTATACATACTTTTCCCGTTCTTTCTTTCTTTTCTCTTTTCCCTCATCCCAGTTGTTCTTTCCTTTTGAACCATATTAAATAAATTAACAAAAGGAAAAACAGACCACAGAGTACAAATCCGGAGAAAAGGAATTTGTAAAAAAATTACTACATGACTTGGTTCCTTTTCTCCCATTGCTGAGACCAAATACCTAACAACTAAAAAGAAGGAAGGAACGGTTTCCGTCCATGATCAGCTGGCTTCAAGGCAGGGTGGCGTGGCACAGGGGCAACAGTTCACAGCAGTCAAAGACAGCACAAGCAAGAGGAGCATAAAGGCAGGAAGCAGAGACCAAGTCACTATCCCTCCCTTATACTGTTTGCAGGCTACCCGCCCCAGGGAGGGTATAGCACTCACACCCTAACCCCAGCATTGGACCATGAGTCAGTCACAGACCCCAGAAGCTCACCCCCAAGACTGCATGAGGCTTTGGGGAGACATCTAGACACAAACTAACACACGACACAAAAACTACTGAATGCTTTTGTGAGAAATTAAGGACAACCTAAACTCATTCAGAACAACGTGTTCGTGATAAAAGTACGTCAGCTTTCTTCCAAGTGACTGACAGATTTAATACAACACCAATAAAATTCTAGTACATTTTTGTTGTTGGAAATGACAAGATGATTCGAAGATTTACATGAAAGTGAAAAAGGTCAGAAATATTCCTAAGAATCCTGAAAAGGTACAGAGCAAAAGGTCATAAATTGCTGAGTGTCAGAACCACAAACATAAAAGAATATGGGAGTAATAGAAAAATAATTAGCCAATGGAGGAGGATATAGATGTGGGACTTATTTTTGACAAAAATATCACTGCAGAACAGTAAGCGACACTTGGCCAATGGATAACGCATATGGAAAACTAAAAAAATTATATTACCTCTCCTTTTGATTACAAGTAGAAAAAAATATAGAAAACTATATTATAATTGCGTTGTTGACTGATATTTCTTTTATAATAAACAACTAACCATAAAATGAAAAGACTGTCACTTTGATGACAATACAATTAGGAAACTCAGTTTATAAAATGACCTCCTTAAAATGTGGGTTGGGAGACAGTATTTGCAATGCATAAGATTTACAGAGTGGTTAGTTGCACAATGCATAAAGGATTTCTAAAAAGTCACTGGAGGTAAGTCAATCCTGTATACACATAAGTATAAATACAGGCGAGAGACTTGAACTGTCATTTCAAAACTTTGGGTACCCAAATAGTCAATGAACATAGGAAAAAAATGTTTAATCTCATTCATCAAGGAAATATATTCACTTTGGAAAACTGGTTGTCTGTAACTACTGAAAGAGAACATATGTATACCATATGACTCAATTCCAGTCCTAGGTCATACATCCGTAGAAGCACTTACATATGTACAGCAGAGACACGAACAAGAATGTTGACAGCAGCACTACTCATAATGGCCTCAAACTGAAAACAATCCAGATTTTGTCCATCAGCAGGTGAGTGAATAAATACCAGGTCGTATATTCAAGTAATGGAATGGTATATACTATATAAACATCAACTTGCCACTTGTACACCAAACCTAGCGGGTCTCATATGCACAATGTTGAATGAAAGGAACAAGACGCAAGATGGGCAGACTGCGTGTTTCCATGTATGCCGTGCTCAAAGGCAGGTCAAGTTGACAAGATGGATGGATGCCAGACCGGCTATTACATTGGAGGTTTGGGATCCCGCAGTGGGTTCTGGAGGAATAGTAATAAATTAGTTCATCCACAGTGGTTATGTTTGTTCTTTGATAATTCATTATACTGTATACTTATAATTACTGCGCTTCTATTTATGTACATTATAATTCCATTTAAAAAATAAAAACCAAGCACATATCAAGAAGCCATCACAGGGGATCTTTGGGAATAGAGAAAAATCTAAGTAGCAAATACCTTGGCTGAAAGGATCTTTACAGCATAGTGAGAAAGGGGTGCGAACACATGATTATGACATGCAAGAGAATAAAATATCTAATGAAATCCAAGAGGAAGAGACAAGTTCCAATAACAATGTCAGCTTTAGCTTTATAAAGGCCATCTCTTTTGAGTTGAATTCAGAAAGGTAGATAAACTTTATGTAGGTAAAGGAAATAAAAGGAACATTCTTTTCAAAGAAAACCATATGAACCTATAAAAGATATGGGTATTTGAGCATTTCTGAGAATATCAGGATGTCTAGGGTCAGCCTGAGTTTTAATGCAGTTCTCCTATTAGCTTTGTGACTATGAACTATGTATTCAATTTCCCTCTTTATAGTTTTATAGTAACAAAAGGATAATCCCACAAGTGGGCATTGTAGGTTTGATATAATGATAAAATAAGTTAATGGAAATTCTTAGACTCTTAACTGGCTCCATGCAAGTACTTCACCACATTTATCTACTATAGTCATAGTTCAATAATTATTATTTCCATTACTGATATTTTCAAGGAGACAATTCATAAGGCTGGGCTAGGTTACCAATTCTAATCCAGGGCAATCTTTCCAAACACAGCTTTTGGAGGGATCAGAAAAGTTAAATCAGTTTGAAACAAATGTTAAATGTCCTCAAGCAAGTTGTATCCATAATAATTTTAAAAGTTAGAGCTACAAATGAGATTGCTGAGATTTACAATAAATTTCTATTAATATACAAGATACGTATTCAAGATTTCATAGTAGAGAACTTGTTTCCTTGAAATTGCTGAGTGACTGCATTTTGAGCTATTGTAAGCTGATATTTTTGAGAGTGCCTCATTGGTTTATCTGGTTAAAAGACTCTCTCATAAAATCATAATTATGTCATAAAGAGTGCAAAAAGGGTATTACATACTTAGACACAGCAGAACACAAAAAATTAGAGAGCAAGCAGTTGTTTTTGAGTTGTTCACGATGTTTTGCTATATTATGGATGGTAAAAAGTCTGGAGAAACAGGAACTACTGCAGAAGCACTAAGTGATCATAAATACATGTATCTATTAATGTCTGTTCAGATCCTTGCAAATGACTCTGTCTCTAAATGAGTAACCGTAGCCTGTTCTCATTGTTTTAATGGAAGATCACACCCTTGATGGACCAAACAAAAGAAATTTATGTCTCACAATTGCACAGGTTGGGGGGTCCACTAGTAGGGTGCAGCAAAGTACATTTAATGCTCAAGTCTTTTCTCTTATAGATGGCTGCTGTCCTGTTATATGCTTGGGATTTCTCCAGCATAGGAAGAAAAGTTGTTTCTGGGGAGAAAAAGTAGAATAGTGGGCCAGTAAGAATGCTGGAAATGAGATTCAAGACAGAATTCTCAACAACCATCTGACCATACCTTTCTTTTTCCTTAATATGGGGCTATGCCAAAGTCATTATCTAGAGTACAATTGAATGACGGCAAATATTATCGTTTTCTTTTATTTAGTTGATACAACAATCTATAATCTACAATTTTTAAAAAATGTTACATATTGGCAATAAAGCATAAGCATATGAATGATCCTTTTAATTTTGGAATGTCTTTAATGTATAAACCTCTTACAAATAAAGAACTATGGCACAAAACCAACAGACTGGAATCCATAGATTCACATATTTGGTTTTATATGAACATGCAGTTGATGTAATGACAGGAAGAACTAATTTTCATCCCTATTGTCATGTTTCCACTTAGAAAATCCTGTTAATGTGACATTTTCATTTTTATCTACATATAAAATTTTCCTAGGAGATATGTATTCCAGAGTCTCATAAACCTGAGAGACTGGAAGAAACTTTCAATTTCTATCCTCAAACTCTTTCTCTCAGCATGGTTCCCCCAATAATACAATCGTGGCACTTTTACAAGTGTGCTGTGTATTTCCCTGGGCAATGACAGTTTTTGCAAAAGTTTGTGCCAAGCAAAAGCAAGTAGAGAAAAAGAATTAAGTAATGTTACAAGAAGAAAATGCTTAGCAGGTGAGGGTTGTTTGTAGCCCTTCCAAATAATTTTTAAAATAATCATATTGCAAATGATGAGATCTCTGGGTTCATCCAGATGAGACCACAGAGACTCTGAGACATTTCAGGGGTTCAAGTTTTAATTCTACAGCAGATTTCTTGGGGAAATTATGATCTACAACAAAACCCAAAACATGTTTCTTTAGGCTATGCTTGGGGATTGCATTGATCTTGTGGGAAGCACGGGGATCAGGAGCTGTAGCTCTCAGGTGACCTTGATGCATAGCTTGAGTCTAGAACCGCTGTATTAACACAAAAGATAAATGATTATGTCAGTGACAGGGAATCCAAAACCACTACCACCACCTTTCCAAAAGCATGGAGATGCAAGCTTCAAGGTGCTCGGGATGGAGCCCCTTCACTGATTCACAAGGTCTGGTTATTTGTAACTTGTACATAGCAATTATTGCTGGCTAATATTGGGTGAGTCAAGTGAGGAGAAAGAATCATGAAATGTTTTAACTTTTTCTTCTCCTTTGTTTGTTTTATGAAGCTGTCAGGTAGAAAGAAGGTCTTAGTTAGGTCTCTCTCCTCTAGCTCAGGAAAATACCTTGCTAATGCTTTGCTGCCTGGAGGGATCACAGGCACAGTGGCAGGTTCTGCAGAAAGGCATTAGGGCCATCGGGTCAGGTATGGCTAATAGAAAATATAAGGGATGGTGACTTTAGCTCAGAAGACAGAAGTTGTCCGTTCACACAGAGGGCTGACTTACGACCTTGGCTCCAGGTCCTTCTTATTGGATTGCGTCCCTCTCACAGGAAATGCTCAGATTCGTCTAGCCCGCCTGTGAACCATTTTTGTCCTCTTTATAAAATGAATGTGCAAAGCCTACTGGAGACAAACAATGAGACTGTAACAAGTAAGAGATCCGGATTAAGAACCCAAGCTCAGAAGTCCCGAGTTTACAAAAAACTCTCCTGACTTGATGAGCTTTTGATTTTAGGGAGAGTTGTCATGGTTTTCCAAAGAGATCCAGTACAAAATCCTCCACATGCTTAATTTTGTTTTTCAGACAGCTGAGACTTAGTGTTAAGCAAAGAACAATTGGTGTGGCCAAGTTCATGGGCAACAAAACTGAATTGCCCTAGGAAGTCTGCAGAATGCTCTCCCGCTTTAGGAATATAAATCTGACTTTAATTAACTGAGAAGGCCTTATTGTCAACCTTTGTTCAGCCCAAAGCCCTATGGTGTTTCTCTTGTGATTTTCTGCAGTGCAAGATTGGCCCAAGTCAAACACTTTCCATGGGAGTATAATTATGTCTTGGAAACGGTTCTCGAAAATGAACGCTTCCAAATATTCTAGTTGTCTTATAAAGTTCACATAGAATAAAATCACATTTATCTATGTTGCTGCCACTTTCTTTCCTCAGTTATTTTTAAATCCTGCTTTCCCTGCTCCACCTACCTCCATATCACTGTCAAAATAATTCCAAAATGATCTATCTGAAGAAATGCTTAGGTAATTTGATTAGCCCACACGAGCTGGAACAACTACCATAGTAATTCCTAAGTGTGGAAGAAGAAATGTTTCATTCATTTAATTTGCCTTTTCATCTTCATTAAGGCTTCCTGAATTCTTTTTGGTTGTTGGTTTTATTATGCAGTATATATGCTCTGCTTCTGTAGCAAAAAGCAATTTCTAAAATGATACAATGCATTTCTTTTGTGTTGTTGAACAACTTAGTGTTAATAAGAGCTAAAATTTCCAACAGCAATAAGGGATTTGGGTTTTCATATTTTGAAAGTGGTATTTTTTTTCATATAATGGATTTCTTGCAAGATACATGAAGAAGGGCATAAAGCGAATATAGCCATGAGCCCTAGTGATCAACAAGGACGTTGTGACCCCAGGAAAATCTAAGGAAACTGCTTAGATGAGAGACTTAACCTGACTAAAGTGTACTGGGTGATATTGGGCAATGTATTCTAGCTTTCTGAAAGTGTTTCCTTTTTTGAGTTAAAGTAATAATACCTGTAACTGCTGGTATTGAAGACCTGCTGAATAACCACTTTGTAACTACTGCAGCCCCCTTGTCTTAAGCATTGCTGTGCTTAAGCATTATCCACTATGCTTTATGGGTCACCTTGTAAATGTCATTATACAGATGAGGTAACTGAGGTGCAAGAATAGAAAGTAAAATTCAATGACCCAACATTTCATAGTAGAGCCAGATTCCAATCTAGGGCTATCATTGAATTTGCCAACAATTTTACACAGTGTTATTAATATATAATCAAAGTCATGCATTGATCCTAGTTTACCTCAAGATTGCAGTACCTATTCCCCCCTTGTTATCAAACACACACACACACACACACACACACACACCTTTGCTAATTTAAAAAATCTGACTTCAAGGCAGGTTTGCATGAAGCAAGGTGCATAACAAAGGCATATTCTGGCAATTTACCATTTCTTTTATTTTGCAAATTTAAAAACTAAAAGTAATTCATATTCACTGTTTTAGTTTCTGATTTTTTTTTCCTGATAAGCAGATCTTGGCAAGCTAGAAGCTTTCTGACTGACTATGTTCTCATTAAGGTGGGTGAATGACATATGCATGAAGCTCAGAACTTTTTTTGATGCAGCAGCGGCAGTGGGAAGGTAATCACGTATTCTCAGTGTTTCAGGTGAACTTTGGCTCCCTGAGTCATGGGTGAAACACAGAGGTTCTGCTAGAGCATCTTCCTCTGCTCTCCGCTCTCTTGGGCTGCACTGTGCTTCATTGCTGGGCAAGGTCTAGGTAGACACACACATCCTGGTGTTATCGGTAAGGAACGTACAGAAACTCCCAATCCTTCAAAAACACACCAAGTGAATCAAAACTAGTGCTTTGTTTCTCTTTTTCTGTGGGGCTGGAGATTGAATCTGGAGCCTTGCTCATGACAAGCAAGCACTGAGCCCCAGCTCAGTCCAAGACTAGGGATTCGTAATCAGTGATGATCTTTTTCTGTCCTGCTGATATGGGGTAATGAATGTTTGATGACTCTTTGGGTGGTCACAACTGGGGACTGTGCTTCTGAACACTACAGTGTACAGGAAAATGCACCACAGCAGAGCCATTAAACCAAAATATCCATGCTACCATTAGTAAGGTAGCTTGACCTAGAATGCCTGTAATATGACATTTAAAAGTCACGGCTTTCAGAAAGGAGTACTAGATGACAGTGAGTACTTTTACAATGAACTCTTTAAGTGGATACCCTGGGAACTGCAAGTAAAATTGACAATGTGTTTCCACTCTGTAACTCAGCAGAGTGATAAAACGTCAGAGAAGAGCATACGAAGACTTGGTAAACAATGTAGTCAAACAAATCTTCATATAAACTGGTGGTAAATAAATCTATAAAATTGCTATGAAAAACTACCTGAGAGTATATAACAAAGCTGATTCTATGACCTAGCAGTTCAACTCATAACTCTATTACCTCAGAAATGTATACGTGTGTTCACCAACACTAGGTACTAAAGTATTCATAGCAACACTATTAGAAGTTGTCAAATATTAGAAACAACTCAAACGCTCTTCATTCAAAATGGATGAATAAATTGTATGACAGCCACACGATTATCTGTGGTAGTGCAAGAGAAAAAGCCTACAACTCTGTATAATAACATAGACACATCTCACAAAAGGAAGGGTGAGTGAAAAAAGGCAAATAGTAAAAACTATATATCGAGATTCCATTCATACAAAGTAGGAAATAAAAGAGGACTAACCTGTTCTAACCTGTTCTATCAGAAGTCAGAGTAGTGGTTATCCTTTGCTGGACAGAAATAAATGGGAAGAAGCATTGAAAGATGTGTGGTGCCTGGGAATTTTCTCTTTCTTGTTGTGGATGCTGCTCACACAGGTGTGTCCACTTTGAAAAAAATTCATAGAACCGTACACTTTCAATATGTTCACTTGTTCAAAATGTGTGCTAGTTTTCAGTAGAAGTTTTTAAATGTGCAACTGGTGCTCTGGCACATGGCATGGGGTACTTGTATTAATTCTTTCCCATGCCCTTTAATATAGATTAGTCCAATGACACCTTAAAAGATGCTGCATTTAGCACAGAAGAAAGCAGGGTAGGAGCAGAACCCTGGTTCCCAGCAGGCCTGGCTGAGTGAAAAAAAAAGGCAAAGTTGCAGGTGAAATAGTTTTCTGAAAGAAGGTAACTGAGCAAAAGAATAATCACGGAGGAAGGGCAGAGGCAGGGCTTAAGAAAGATACAGGTTGCTGCAGACTAGAAAGGACCAAGAACAGCTGGTATCTGTTGCAGTATTATGAGTGGTGAGGTTTTAGGTAGGGGATCGATTCCCAACAAGAAAGTGTCAAAAGTATACTTTGAAATACTGTATTACCGTGCTCAGTTGCGTTTTTGACTTTTTCATTTCTTGCTTGGCTTCTCTCTCTCTCTCTCTCTCTCTCTCTCTCTCTCTCTCTCTCTCTCTCTCTCTCTCCAGTTCCAATGTACTTTATTTTGTTAATACTAGAAACAAATGAGTATTGAGTGTGTGGCGATTGCTGTTTTGAATGACCGGCTACCTGACATTGAGAAACTTCTTTACATTCTCTCTGCTTCAATTTTCTTATCGTAAAAGGAGGATTCGTGCAACATTATAAGTGGTAAAGCTCTCTCTATGTAACGTTATTATACTTGTTAAGTTCTACTACCGCTAACTCTAGAGATCTGATTTAGTGTGAAATCATGGAATCTCAAGTAAAACTTTCCAAACTTCCCCCTTTATAGCTCTCCACTGAAAAATGATTTTCTTTCAGTTCTTTATGCCCACTCCCCTCACGGATCCCTGCTACGGGAGAGCTTTGTGGGAGTTCGAAAGTGATGGGTAGCTCTGGAGAGAGGCAGCTTGCCTGGAAAGCAAGAGGGCACACAGTGTACACTCTGTAACATCACTGTTAGTACTGGCGCTGGATAGAGTTTGTCATGTTAACTCTAGAGAAAGGCCCTGCTGTTGAAGGCCAGTGTAGGCAAATAACATATTTTAAATGTTGTGCAGCATATGGAAATTTCTATTACTGCAAACATTTGGTTTGGTTCTGTGCCTGTTCAATATATTGCACATTTCTAAATTAAGTGTCCTTTAAATGGAGCACGGTTATGATTCATGCCCCTGTATTCCTGTGGGTGGAAGGCTCAAGGTAGGTGTGTTGGACATTTGCTTTTGCATAGCCACATGCATGGATCCCAATCCTCAAACTCAATTTTGTATGTAAAATCCAGAGATAAGCTTCTGAAAGAGGCTGGGACGCCAGCGAAGTGTTTAGTCCATTGAACTTATCAAACTCTGGCCCTTTTGCAGCCAAGAGTAAGATAGAACTGCAGTTAACAGCTCTGTCTCCTCTGCCAATTTTCATTTTCTAAATTTATGAGACTAATCTTCTGGTGGAAAGAACTGGGGATAGGCCATTTCTGTGACTTTTCCATCAATATCGTCATGTAAAACAGAGCCTACTCATACTTTAAAAATTGTTATTTTCTTCTGTTTTTGAAAGTATTCATTGTATTCATTTTCCAAGTTAAAAGGTAATATTTAGAAAATTCAAGAGTAAAACGTGTAATAGAAAATAAAATATTTCCTATAAGATGATAGGCACAAGAGAGGTCTTTATCCTGTTTTGCCTACTTCTAGGACAGGGTGGAAATTCTGCATCATAAAAATTACTCATAAACTTACTACATGGATTTGATCACTATCAGCATTTTTGTGTAATATTATTAAACCTTTTCCATATCACTGTTTAATTTGGTAAACTAATAATGTTGGTACATCCCTTGACTACATGTTTCAATTACCTGATAAAACCTGGCAAGACTTGAGCTGGACCTATCTCACCCCGTAAGCAGGAGATAATATCAACTTTCAGTAGGAATTGGCTTTAAGTACCAAAAGGAAAATAACTTTAAAACTACTTAGAATAATAAAATACTTCAGTGTTATAACCAACCATAGCATCTAGCCCAAGATCTGGAATACAGTAGTAGTAATAGGACATTAGTGAATGAACAAAATTCAGATACAGCCTTATTAATAAAATCTTTTGACTATTTGAAATTTCAGAATGATTCCTCAGCAGCCTGTGACAAGACATAAGTTTAGTTCTCTAACCAAGTAAATTTTTTCTTTAGCTTTACTTTTTCTTTATTAATACATAGTAGCTAAACAGCATGATATTGGCATAAAATCAGGCATAGTAACAAAATAAAGGGTTTATTTTATTTTATTTTGGTCTGTAGGAGATTGGGTCTTGCTATGCAGTTCAGGCTGGCTTTGAGTTCACTTTGTAGCCCAGGCTGACCTCAAACTCACAGTGATCCTCCTGCCTCAGCCTCCCAAGTGCTGGGATTATATGCATGTGTCACCATGCCAGGCACCTTGCATATTTACGGTTAGTTGATTTTCAGAAAATGTCAAGAAGATGTGAAGAATATCAATAATGAGTGAAGGACAGTCTCTTCAATAAATAGTGCAGGCAAAGCTAGATATCCATATGCAAAGGAATGAAGTTAGAATTCTACTTCCCGCCATAGATAAAATTAACTCAGAATAGATTGTTTACTTGGACATGATACCTGAACAAATGAAATCACTGGACAAAAACAGAGGAAAAGCTTCAAGATGTAGATTGGAGCAAAGATTTTCTAGGTATGAAGCCAAAACCACAGGAAACAAAAGCAAAAGTGAACGAATGGTATTATATCAACCTAAAAAGTTTTTGCTCTCAGTAAGAGAAGCAATCAAGAGGGTAAGATTCAACCTAAACATTGGGGATACTGTTTGCAAACCCCTTTGGGTAACTTCTGAACCTTGAGGGCTGTCAAAGATGGTGGGTGCTGATTCTGCCTTTGCTGTTCTATAAATAAAATATCATTGCTTGAGAAAGACCACATCCTTTTCAGGCTATATGCCTCTCTTCATAGGCAAAAGTCCACTCAGTACCTGGGTTTGAATCACTGAAAGAAGCAAACATACTAATCTGACTTGCTATTTGCATAGCAAAACACAACAGAAATCAAAGTACACTTTCTTACTAGCTGGAAAAATAACTTAGTCTCACCAGAACCCCTATTCAAAAACCAAAGGAACTGTCAGTGGTGTGGAATTAGCCACTGGGTTGGTGACTAGTGTCAGTGGTGGTGTAGAGCAGTAGAAATACTGCTTCGTGTCAAATAATAGCAGTGACGATATATCCGCTGTCCTGGTCACAAACAGACTTCGGATTGGGGACTTGGAAAACTCCATGTAGTCATAAGGGTCACATGGCTTGCCTCTTCCACAATCCATTTATGCAAAAAGAGTGTGTCTGACTTATTGGACATTAGGTGAGTCAGCTAAGGGAAGAAATGGTGCTCAGGTTATTAAAGGAATGGCCTGATGCTGTATGAAAGAGAATACATTTCTCTCTCTCTCTCTGTGTGTCTCTCTCTCTCTGTCTCTCTCTCTTTCTGTGCATGTGGCACAGGGGTTTGAACCCAGGGACTTGCCCATTCCAGGCAAGAGCTGTACCATCAAATTGTATCCTTAGTCCTTCATAATTACTTTTGGTATCGTCACTGTACTTTAAGCCAAGGCCCTGCTAAGTTGCCCAGGCTAACTTGCAGAGTTGCATCTGTGATGGCCCTGGTTTCCTTCAAAGAACCCAGCTGGTCTACTCATTTTCTTTGGCAATTTCTTTCCATCCCAATATGCTCTCTTTGGGAAAGATGTCCTTCGGACCAGCTCCATTCACTAAGGTTAGATCAGAGGTCTATGGGCAAAAGTGTGGAGCATCCTTCAGTCACAACAGATTTTCCTGCCCCAATGGCCCAGGTAAAAACTTGGGCAGCTCCCAACTCCTAGATGAGCTGGAACTCACTATTTTTATCTGTGCCACGGAGCTAGTAACAATATTTATATCATGTCATCTTTGTAATGAATGAATTATTCAGCACATGTGTTACACTCAGAAAAACGTCTGACATGTGGAAAATAATCAGTGTGCTTAGTTCTTATTAAATTTCCCATTTCCTAAGGAAAGAACCCTTCGTAGACTTTAAGCTATTTCATGCAGCTTAGCACTATCAATAGTGAGCAGTGTCTTAAAACTATTTTATTGTAAAAACCAGGCATCCTACCCACAACTGTCCTTTCTCATACATATAAAATACTATCGAATCGTAATATCTTAAAAACAGAAGGGATGAAGTTATCACCAGTGTTTTCACTCTATCTTTACTTATTTCCAGGCTTTTAAAAGTTATTTTATTACTTATCCCTTAAAGTGACTGCAATACTGGTAGTTTGGAATACCAAAATGAACCACACAGGAACCCATCTGAGACATTCTTCAGGCTTCTTAAAACAAACTCCAGAGGCAGTGACTTCTTTTACTTTTTTATCAGTTAGGAAGAGACAGGACCGACAATGCAGAAGGGAATTTCTTCCTATTTTAGGCCTCTTGAATTCACAGTTCAAAAATGGAGATTTTAATAAGCTAAAGTTTCAGAAATCGCAAGAAAACTTAGAGATGAAAATAAAAATATAATGGTATTCAGTGAGAAAATACCCAACACATGCACACATGCACAATATAGGTCCCTGCGACTTCTGATTGTTTCATCCCTGAGAGAGATTGTTATGGCTTCTCTTCTGATGGATCCACCACTGGAATGTAAATTCCTGGGTTGCTCAATAACGAAGGAAAAATGAACACTAATTTCTCTTCTTTAAAAATTTGTGTTCAATGCTGGGTGTGGTGGTGCATGACTGTAATCTCAGCACTCAGCAGTGAGGAGGCTGAGGCAGGAGGATTGCCACAGGCTACCAAATGTGTTCAAGGCCAGCCTAAACTGTATAGTGAGACCCAGTCTCAAAGGAAAAAAAAAAAGTGCTCCAAAAATCCCTCAGGCCTTTCCCTTTCCAGGAAAGTCACATGGAGACGTGAAAGATTTGGCGCTTGCATAGGCATAGAAGATTTTGCCATGAGCAGCGTATTGATCAAAGTCCTAAGGAGAGTGCTCAAATATTTACTCAGAGCACTTCACGGAGAGGTGCCCACGGGTGCTCAGGGGTGGCCGCTGGTGCTCTTGGCACCAACTGCGTTTCCTCTATTCTAAGGCACCATTCATTCGTGCCTGGGGCTTCCTCATACGGCTTCTCTCTCCCTCTCCAGCGCCTCTGAGGAAGATGTTTTATGAACTGTGTGCTTGAATATTTTGTGCTCACGGCAAGAATGTTGTTTTCCTAAAAGCAAGAATTAAAACAGAAACTTCAGGAACCTGGGCTCTTAGCCTCAGGAATGCAGCTGCTCAGACACCGTCCTGGGAGGAGACCCAAGGTGAAGCTGTGTCACACCTGGAGACAGATGTTGCCTTGTGGCGCACAGCACCCTCCTCATTCCTCTTCCCTCCGCGCTTTCCTAGGTCTCTTTTCCACATAAGTATCCACAGACGTGAATGCAAATATAAGCCTAGCTCCTGCCTCTGTGTCCCTAATGCTTGTTGTGAACTTGGTCAAATCATGACCATCTTTTCACTTCTGTTTCCGGCTCTTAACTCACGAGAGCATGAATGCAGGTCCGTCGGTGCTGCTACAGTTATGCGAGCTGGGACCGGTAGACGCGTTTTATCATCTTCGATGAGTTCATGTTTGTAAGTTTTTATGGCTTTATTAGCACGTTTGAGGTACATAATGATTACATTTTCGTGCTGAGGTGACACATGCACACAACATGCCACAATCCTTTCTCCATCCCCTTCTTTCTCCTCCTTCTCTCTCCTTTCAGATACACAACCCAGCTGTCCACCAAAAAGCATAACTTTCAGATAAAGTCTCCATTGCTTTATTTTTCTAAGAATTAAACATAAACATTGTAAAATGTGAAAAGTAAAGCAGTTGCACTGTTCTGTGCTGCTAATTTGAAGCTAGGTGAATCCACCTAAGTTTATTTTAAAAATTACAGGCAGGACTTTCTCTCTCTCTTTTTTATTTTTGGTTTGAGGATCCTAACTATTAAGCAATTTTGGTCTTTCATCCACTTAAAGTAAATTCTCCTTTCTGAGCGGCTGTGTTACTATATAAAATGCATGGCATGCTCATTTTATTCTTATTTAGGTATTTTCACGTAATATACAATAGGTGCATTTTTTTCCTGATCGATTCTAACAGAGTTCCTTTATAAAATACATTTGTTCCTGGTTACAATTAAACATAAATGTGTAAAATATATTCCTTCTGGTTACAATTAAGTGTTTTTTTTTCTTTTCAAATCATCAGAAATTGAAGTAATTGCTTCAAAATTGTAAGATGTAGGTTTCATCCAATCCTCAGCAAATTTATGTCATCTCTCTGTTTCATATCAAATTCCTTATCATTCAGCAAAGGCAAAATACCTATGGCATTAAAAATGTTTCTGAAGTGCTCTCCCTTTTCTTGACTCAAAAATTTCACCAAGTAAAGCAGTCTTACCTGGGAGCTTCTCACTGTTCCAACTGGACAGGGACAGGGGAAGAGAGGAAGACATAAGCCTTGAGCTCATTCTCCTTCCTCCTCCTCAGACTGAAGTCTGGAAATGACCTCTGTAGACCTGCCATGCCTTGTGGACCATAGTTTGAGAATACAGCATGCCATGTTGTGTGTGTGTGTGTGTGCGTGTGTTGTGTGTCCATTATCTTCAAATCAACTGATGTTCCATGTTTATATTTGCTGATTCCAGCAACTCTACTTGCAGAATGCTTTTTGGTAATAAGATGAAGTCTTAGTGAAGTATGAGAAGATTCCTCCATAGCAGTGGTGATGCACTTCTGTGATAAGTGGTATCTTTTCCTTTTTTCGTTCTATAACCCATGAAATAGGTAAAATAACTTATTGATTTTAGGTGCTCAAATTCAGGGTCTCACACATGCTAGGAGGTATAATAATTAAGGCCTTAACTATGTCATTAGCTATTCTAAGAAAAAAAAATTAGATATTAGAGTCAGCGTTCAAACTGTTAGCTGGGTGTGGTGGAATACCCTGTAATCCCAGCACTGAGGAGGCTGAGGCAGGATTGTTGGGAATTTGAGACCAGTGTGAGCTACAAAGTGAGGCCAAGACCAGCCTGAACTGCATACCAAGACCCTGTCTCAAAAAAAAAAAAAAAAAAAAAACTTTCTCAAGTTCAGCTAAGAATGGTGGTACAGGTCTGTATCCCCAACAGTCAAAAGTTAGTACCTAGCCTGAACAACTGAGGAACATTCTGTCTCAAAATAAAAAAGGCTGGGAATATAGGTCAGTGCAAAAGTCCTTGGTTCATACTCAGAGATTAAGCAGCTTAATACTGTTATCTCTGTTGTTCCTTAAATTCGGTTAAACAGTACTAGCTCATGTGGTCCTATCAAGACCCACTTACGAAAGTATTACTAGTAAAACATTCAAAACTCACTCTGCTGTTACTTTGATTGTAGTCCAAATGTAGATAATTGAATGGATTTTCAAATGGATTGTTTTTTCTATAAATTGCACAAATGAAAGAATAAATACATATATAAAATAAAAAGCAAAATGTACATTTTGGTAGATACCTTAGCCTAATGAAAGACAAAATGTGTCTGGAGATCCATGGTAAAGCTATATAGAGAAGATAGTTTTAGTTGCTTACTTTCAGTGAATGTTTTGGTGAGTGGCAATTCTTCTCTTATTCTATGTTTTACTGGAATGTTCCTTCAAATTTTCCCAGGAACAGACCATCGCTTGTAACATCCCATGTGAACTATCATTATTCATCTGCAAGTAGAAGTTAAGGTAAAGACTAAAATCAATATTTTTTTTAATGTCACGCTTAAGACCTTAGATGCTAACGGTGAGGTAAGAGATCAATAAATGAACTGTGGTGCAGGAGGGGTGGGACAACAGTCCTCAGATGGAGGGAAGAGTAAAGAACACCTGAAATGGACATGGCAGGTCTCCTCACTATCCACAGCCCCAGAACCAGTTACTTCAGGAGATAGCAGGGCTGCATTTTTCTGGAGAACAAGCTTCCTAAGTCCTGCTGGATTGAGGAAGGAAAGGCTGAAATCTACTGAGTTTTTAGCATTTACTCAATAAGGCAGACAAAGTAAACCCAGGTCAGCTCACATGGGTTAAGAATGCTGGGGATGGTGATGGGGACAGTAATCCCATGTCACTACTGATTAAATAACCTTCCTACAGGCTCAACTCAAGACCTTTAATTTTCACACCTCCCACTCGGGACCCTAGACAGCTGCTTTTGGGGTCTTAATGAGCCTCTGACCAATTTGAGCCACAGTCAAAGGACAAAAAGAGCAACCAGAGGTATAATAAGAAATTCTGGGAAAACTGCATGTTCCATATTAGGGCAGCTCCGCAGTGGAGCAGGTGATAACAAAGCTCATGTAAAGCAAGCGAGTCTGCAAATGACACCGTGGAAAATATACAGAAAGCAAAGCCAAATATTGCTTGGACAGGGTAAATGTACCTGGTCAGTTCATGAGGAAATCAGCAAAATTAGGTCCAAAAATATTTGTATTCCTGAGACTCCAGTTTAACTTGGGTCACTTTTCTAAAAGCCGTCATAATGTGTCTACTTTAGTAAATCTACATGAAGCCATAGTTATTTTAGGTAGAAGAAAGGTCTTCTCAAACAGATCAGGTTTCCTCTGTCCAGCTTTGCCCTTATGTTATAGTAAAACACTGGTGGGTTCCAATACTGCTGCAGGGCTGTGGGTTGTTCCATAGCTGTCCAGAATCCCTGCTCATGTCCAGCAAGCTAGCTATCATTTTAGCTCATTTTCCATGGAACATCCACTCAGGTTATGGTAGAGCATTATCTTCTAGGTGTAAATCCTGTTTATCTATGAAAGGCTTTATTCAAACCACACTCGATATGATGCATAAATATGTGCATCAACTTCACTGGGTCACAGTACCCAGATATTTGGCCAAAGTTCGTTCTGCATTGTTGGGAGCTGCTGGAGCTGTATATTGGTCACAGGTGTGAGGGCGGGACAGAGCCGGAGTGCCTCACGGAGTCAACCTACCTCAGTACTGACAAAAGCATCCTGCCTTGACACCTACAGTCATTGGTCACTAGGCAACATTACCTCTCCTGATAACAACTTTGCAAGAATATAAAATAAACCCCCTACTGCTGAAGTCAGACCTCTTCCTATCAGGTAAGAGGTAACTCCATCCGGCCCAGTTCTTGTCTCTTTATCTTTTTCATATCCACCGCCATTTCTCTCTGGGGTACAACAAGAGACCGAGAAGGTTCCCTGCACTGCATAGGCCCTGACTAATGCACCTGATTAAGAGAGACACTGCAGACTAAGACCCTTTGTTCTTTCACTTCTTCCGATCTTGGACTCAGAGGCTCCTTCTCCAAGGCAGACTCTTTAAGCCTCCATCTGCCAGTGTGTTAGAACTGGCGTAGGTGATTTTGTCAGTGCTAGTGGGGAGAGGTATGGATGCATAAGCCATTCTGAAGGGTAACTTGATTGTAGTTGTTAAAATTAAAAACATCTAAGCCCGTGGTACACATAAACCCTAAGGCAAGTGCTACCAAGCCGGAAGTAAAAGGAGATCTGTTGAAAATATTCAAATGATTAGATCCGTACCCAGGTGACCCTCTTCCAAGGGAATAAGATAGAAATTCCCATTAAGCTATGGTGGCAGAGAGCACTGGGTGATGCCAGCCCCTCTGGGGCCACAATGCCCCCCTTAGAGCAGATCTGACAGAAACATCAGAGCAGGCAGCAGTAGCTGCTTTGTGGGTGAGCAGATGACAACGGAAGATGGTCAGCACTGAGGCCAGTGACAAAGCGCCTTCTAGCACCTTCTCCCACTGACAAGGGCTCCACCAGAGACACTGGTCAGGAAAGGGCGAGTGGGATCGATGCCTCTGACCTCCACTGAGACTGGGAGTCCTAGAAAGAACTGGGAGGGTGTTGCAGGGACAAGGTGAAGAATGGAGACAAAAATGAGTAAAACAGGGATCTGTGATGTTAACGTGCTTCCTCGCAGGCCCAAGGCCATTGTACCCTGGGGTAGCCTGCTTCTGCCTCAGAATTCAGAAAATGAAAGTGTTTCATGTGTGATGGGGTCCTGCCTTGTCCTTTGGCTCTTCTGCTTCATGCCAAGACCTTAACTGTTACATTCCTTTGCATTAATAGTCTTGCACTCTGGGAATACACCTCAATATTTTAGAAAATAATTAAAGACCAGAGGGCGTACAGCATGATATTTTAATTCTATAAAGAAAAGAACATTGCCTCTTCACTCGTTTCAGTACCTGTACTCAAAGGATCTGAATTTCTATTACCTATTGTTTTGACTCACCACAAAGGAAGCCACAAATCACAAATGCACACAAATTATCATTATCTTATGACTATGGGTGTGCTTGGCACACCAGTTGGGTAGACATTGTCTTAGTCATTTTCCTTTTGCTGAACAAAATACCCAATGCCTAGAACTTAACAGCATAGAGATTTATTTGGATTATAGATTCCAGTGGGTTCAGTACAGAGTTGGCTGGCTTTAAGGCAGGAACAACATGGTGGAAGGGTGCAGTAGAAGGAAACTGTTTCAGCCTATGGCAGCCAGGAAGCAGCCAGAGAGAGCTGGGAATAAGCATGCACACTTTCCGGTCATGTCTTCAGTGACTAACCTTTAGCCAGCTCCCAACTCCTACCAGCATGTTCAAATGTTGAACTCATCTATGGCTGAGTCTGCTGAGGAGTATAGGTCCCTGCCTATATAACACAGTCAATTTCCAAATTCATAAGACCTTGTGAGATATTTTGAATATAAACCGAAGAAAGGTTGGCTTTGTCTAGGACACGTACTAATTCCCCTGGAGGAATAACACTTCATTGACATGTACCTGAGTAATGCAAAATGAAAAACCAAGATATTAATTCCCATTTTATAGATAGAAACCATGTGCTCCAGAGAGGTGGAGGAAATTTTCTTAGGGTCTCAGAATGAATCAAGTAAGCCCAGCCCTTTTATTTATTCTAGCGTCTGTTTAGGTACAGTGCATCCACCTCCACGTGAAAAATTCCAGAAATGGCTGGAATGTCTGTGGAATCCGAGCACCTCGACATTTGGTGTTTTTGCTGCTCCCACAAAGTGATGGAGATGTATTTCCAGATTCCTTGTACTGTGAAGTACAGTCATGTACTCTGCATTGTCCGAATGAAAGAGGTGGCCACGACAGCAGACTTCATCCGGGTCAGGCTGTAGGCTCTTTCCCTGCACTCCCACTTTGCCACTGCCAGGGAAGAGCTGTCTCAGTTATGCAAGTCAGAAGAGTCTCAGCAGCTTACGTTAGTGGTTGGAAGTAGTGGTCAACCGGGCTGTTACTTTGCTTCCTAGCAATAGCCAAGTAATATACCTACTAACATGGTTTTTTTTTCTGTAGGCAAAATGAGCTATGTGAAAATACCTAAAAGACAACATTTCTTCAGAGATTGTTAAGATAGACTATGCAATTAGTTAATCAAAAATATAAAAAGCTCTATTTTGTGAGACTGGAGCAAAGTTTCAAGGCTATTCTTTGGCTTTTTGCTTCCATCCTTTATTTATTCTTTTACAGCTTCATTGTGATATACGTTGTATACCATTAATTTACTTGTTTTATGGGTACAATTTGATGCATTTTGGCATATTTACAGAATTGTACACCCATTGCCATTCATTTCAGAATCTTTTAGCACCACAAGAAGAAACCTGTGTCCTTTGAGATTTATTCTTGCCCCCATCTAGGAAACTATAAGTCCGTGTTCTCTCTCTTAAATAAATAGAATCATATAATATGTTCTTTTACATTATCTCCATTTCTAGAGGGTTAAAAATGGCATCACCACAATATAAAGACATTTGAAATGTTTTAAATTATAAAAGAGATTTGTTTTGTATTAGGTATATATATAGGAGGTATTTTTTAAGAAGTGATCTTATACTCATTAGAAAACCATGGCCTGGATGAGGGTTTGTCACCTTATTTACAACTTTCAGAACGATCTATGACACAAACAAGGCTAATCATCAGCAGACAAGCGTGCACTATATCCATGCGCCTTGAGGTGCAGCTCTTACATTTTGCCAAACATATAGTGAAGAGTCTTAATTTAAAGGGCCAACCCTGTGGGTTCTGTGCAAAGAAAGGAACATGATTTGGGGGATAAAAGTAAACTGAGAAAGACACAAATGGTATTTGTATAAAAACATCTTAGTGATTCTTTTCAAATTCATACTGAATTCAGTCCTTCTATCTAGTACAGTTTGCACAGAGAGAAGCAGCAGATGCTTTCTGCTGTCCTGAGTGGGTTGAAAAGAAAACCTGTAGACAAAGAAATATCTAGACAAGAATCTAATCATACCGATGTTTTTAAATGACTTTACCTTAGCATAAAGGCTGTCACTCAAACCACTTGAAACAATCATCTATGCTTGGTTTTGTGTAACATGAATCTGACTTGACCATTGAAATTACAACACAAACCTCTAGGTCTGCTCGCCTTAAGATATAACACCAAATTTCTGGAGAGACCCAAAGAACCGTTGTAAATATGGTTTGTAGCTCCTGAACCTCATGAAGGAGTACTCATTTTATGAACACTTTAAACATTTATAGCATTTTGCAAAATATCCCTCAGTCACTGGAATCAGGAAGAAGGAAGACTTAGAATCAAGGGTAAGGAGAGAGTTCATCCTGCATTAGTCACTTTTACATAGTTACATGCAAATGAAAATCTGTATGAAATTAAATGGCCAAAGGAGAACTTGTGAAGTTCACCTAACATATTCAAACTGGACTCATTAAAAAAAAAAACCCATTTAATAGCAGCTAGGAGTGGCTCCAGATGGTGTCAGGTATCAAAGGTCCTGCTCAATGTGACCCCTGTGATGACAGACCAAGAGCTTTGGCTTCATTACTGAGCATCAGTTAAACATACTGATGAAAGATAAATCCAAAGCTCTTTGGTCCATCTGCCTCCGTATTTCATCTCTATGTCTCCTGGTGCAAACACAGGTGGTCCTTCCATGAACAGTACTAAATTTGGGTCCCCAAATGCTATACTCATTAGCGTACATGTTTCACCATGCTAGCATCATATTTAATATGATGGCAAAGATATTACATTTACACTTGCAGTAGAAGAGAGAAGAAAGTAAGGTTTTTCTTGCTTCAACACATATGGTTCCACTTTCATGGTTCTGTTGGTCTCCTGGGTTAATGACATCCTACCATATGCCCAAGAGTAAAGAGTGATGGAAATGACGGGTTGTTCAAACGGCCTGAAACAAGCTGAATCGTGTGTCCTAGGCCATAAAATGCCATTCAAGTGACCCCATAAGCTGACATCTGCCCACATGCTGTACACATTTGGGGCTAAGTTGCCCATTTGTTCCTTTCTGATCTAAATGTAAATATTATACATGAAAACATTGACAAGTCCAGTCTTCTTTCTTTCTGAAGGCCAGAGAAAGGCCAGGTTGGGCAGGTACCAGCCGTGAGCTGAACATTTGTGGTTCTTTCAATGTGTCTCAAGGAATGATGTGATTTGCTGTAATCCAGCTAAATCCCTCTAAGTGACTTGAAAATATTATGCATTTTTTCTCAAAATTCAAAATGACCCCTTCAAAACAAGGGTAATTGTTGCAAGTCAATAGGGCACTCAATCGATAATTTTGGACCCTTGGTGATCTCTTCTTTTCTTTTATGAAGTTTGTACCCTGGGAGTCAGGTCATTTTATGGGACACCTGGAATATGATGCAGAAGTAAGAATGGGCAGAGCTGTTCAGTTTCTTAGAGTTGATACTAAAAAATTCTGCTGAGGCACTCACTGGTGTTCTGTTTGATCCTTCTTCAAAGGCAGCTATTTGCTTATCAATGATGAACAAGAGTGTTATTCCAAACATCAGGAGACCAGACAGTGCTACTCATGATGACTTTATTATTTATTTGAAAGTGATATCATGCATTTGGCATTCTCAGTGTGTAAAATAACTCATTTACTTTCCTACAGTCTTCATCTGTTCATCTCACGGGGACTATATTTTCCAAGAAGAGAATGCGATGTTAAGTGGTGCAAAATAAGGACACTGAGTGAAAATGGGATATGCAGGAAAGATGCTATTCTCCCATCCCTGCTACTATGTCTAAAGATGATTGTGGTTTTTATGTGGGGAATTATGTTATGGTAAATGTACCATAACTATCTCTCTGTAAAGAAAGTAAAATTTCAGAGAAATGCCTCTGATACTGTGTGCATATCCTTCTCTGTTGTGAGCATCTTTTTGACTGAATTGATTGGCAATCCATGTTATAGGATAGCTAATTAAAGTAGGGTTCCAGTTGTCCATATAGAAGCTATTTTAAATAGTTACAGTCATGATCAGACAATACAGCTGAAATTGCTTTACTGTTATGTATCTCTGCTTGAGCTAATATAATGAAAACATAATGAAAGCAACAGAAGATGATAACTAATGATCAATTTTCTTCCACTCTTGTTTTTAAAACTCTGTGGCTTCCTACTGGAATTGAGTATGATAATTGTCCATCATCCACAGAGATACATTCCAAGACCCCAGTGATCCTTGAAACCATGGATCATATGGAACCCCATATAAACAATGCTTTTTCTTATACATAAGTACCTAAGGAATGTAGAATTTATAAATTTGGCATAGTTGTCTCATAAAAAATGAGACAACTATATCAATATATTCTAGCAAAAGTTAGATGAAATAGATTTTATTTCTGAAATTTTCCATGTAATACTCTTGGGCCATGGTCGACTATGAGTAACTAAAATTTTAGTAAGTGACACCGGGGATAGAAGTGACTATTGCAGTATGCAGAATCTTCACAATGATTTGCATAGTCATGCATAATCAAGCTCCCCACGTCTCCTCTCATCCTAGGGTTCACAGTGCCCTGACTTAATTCTATGAAGCTAGAGAGCCTAGAGGCTCAAACTAAACCCTTTCTGACATAGGGACTCAGCATATATTATTCTAGTTTACTGGAGTGCTCAGCTCCCTCACACCGATGGGGCCTGCTCTGGTCTGCATTCCTGTGCCACCTTTCCAACAGGCTCTGCCTGACTCCCATCCACAGGAGTTCCCTATTCCCTCGCTAGTCTTTATCACCTTGTTTCTTATTGTGTTTCCTATTAACTTTTCTTCACAGCAATTATCACTTCCTGACCTTTCTTACATCTTGATTTGTGTATCAGCTTTCTTTCTGTCCTCTTACCGTGTTCAGATGATGCTTTACCTGAAACGTACACCTGTCACTAAGGTACACAGGACTGCCCTTTACTTCATCTTCAAATCTACTTTCTCTGATTTAAAAAAAGTAAAGAAAAAATGACTTTCTGTGATCCAACAAGTAAAAAGGGAGAAAACTGGGAATCGAACCCCAGTCCTGGCACTACAGTCCGCACTCTTAACCTCTGTAGTGTTTCATCCTGTAGCTCAACGGAAGCCCTTGGAAAAGTAGAAGTGGTGTTGCTAGGGGGAGAACTGTGCAGAGAAGGAAGGGCAGTGTATACCCTTTTCCACTCAAGAGTTTCTCTTAAGAGATGTGGATGAATGGCTTTACTTGGAGAGAGTCATTTTTAAAGACAGTCATTCTGGCTGTGCTTTGGAAAATAGTTAGGAAAAGGAGCAAGCTCAAGAGAGCAATTAGAAAGCTGATACAACTATCTGGCTTCAAGAGGATTTTAACACAACTAGCAGAATGGTAGCAGAGCATGACACCATTTGAGAACATCGGGCTGCTCTTTCAGGCTAAGATAACCAGAACTTTGTGGGAAGACATAAAGGAAATGCCTAGGCTCCTGCCTTCAACGAAGAGACTGATAGCAGAGCATGGTTGCTCAGTGGAAATTATTTTAATGATAGACGCATTACAGATCTGCGCTGTCCAATATGGTGGCTACTAGGCACGTGGGACTAGTGAGCCCTTGAAAGATGGCTCAGGAGACCAAAAATGAATCTTTCATTCTACTTATTTGAATTGATTTAAATCAAAATTTACACATCTGACTAGTGGATACCATAATAAACAGCTTAATACCAGAGGTCCCGGTGGAGAGAAATTGCAATTAATAAATACAATATATGAGAATGTATAGAAATATATTAGAGATAACTAATGAATGATACATAAAGATGGTAGATTGCCATCCAAAAGTGAAGCATAGACACTGTCGGTACCCATGCGACACCTGTGATGTTGCTACCCTCTTCCCTTCTTTTGCTAACACACCTTTTATTTTGTTATCTACACGTGCCTCACGCAACCTGAACAAGCTAGGTAAATCTAATTCTACTCCTCATTCTACACCAGCTTGAATTTTGTGTGTGTGTGTGTGTGTGTGTGTGTGCGTGTGTGTGTGTGTGTGTGTGTGTGTGTGTTACTATGGTTTGAACTCCAGGCCTTCACACTGAGCTGCTTCTATAGACCTATGTATGTATGTATGTATGTGCATGTATGTATGCACGTATGTGTGTGTGTGTGTTTCAATCTGAGACAGACTGTTGTGACAAGTGAATCCAATATGCAAAGTTTGTCATAACTTCTACTCTTTGGAGCCCAACATTAGGCTTGTCATTATTTAAATGGAATGTGGAAATCACACAACTGTTTAAACTGCATTGCTTCTAGATTGTATTTTAAACTTTCATATCTATTTGTAAAATACCAAAGCTTTTTCATACCTATTTAATTTTGGGCTGTAAAACAAGCAATCGACATCATTAGGAATCACGAGAGCACCACAGACTTTTACATCAGTAGCAAATCCTGTATATAATGTCAAGAAGAAAATCGTTAATTAAAGTAAGACGACTTTATTAGCTATATGAATCTAAAGTGGAGAAAAATTTTTACTATAACTCAATCTGAGACGGAGTTTCACTAAGTATCCCAGGTGGGATTCAAACTTGTGATACTCCTGCCTCAGCATTCTGCAGTGCTTTGGGGCCATCTTTTGTGTTCTGCAATATACAGAGAGGCCTAACTGATGTGAGAAGTTTGTCTGAATTTTTAATTTCAGAGTTGTAAAATTCCCGGAGCTGTGGGGTTGCAGGGATGAGGAGTGGAATAGAATTTAGAATCAAAGGAGATAAAGAGACCAAGCACTAGGGTGTGGGGATAGAATGTTAAAGATGGTGTCTTTGCCATGCACTAAGAGGGCAGGATTTGGAGCAGAGCAGAAGCCATGAGTTAGATGACGAGTTGTTAAAGAAGGAAGACACTGACTGAGCTTTCAGTGAACATTCCACGTGGCGATGGTGGGTCTTGTGGAATGGCATCCAACCTTCCCCTTTTCCTTCTCTTGTTTCTTCTTCTGTCATGCATCTTTTCAAAATGATCCACAATATATTTTCATAATAGATTTTTAAACCTAGCAATGAAAAAGAAACAATATGATTTCAAAGTGAGAACAAAGGGGATACGAAGCTTAGCATGATGAAGTGAACCTGTGTGTGAGGCAAACACCCCACATACATTCTGGAACGTCCATTATATGGGCCAGAGCTAAGCCACAGCTTTTGTCATTAGCTTTCCATTCACTGGTCTCAGCCTCTGTTTTTTCTCTGTCTCTGGATAGACAAAGCTTTCACAAGGTCATGCA
The DNA here is from genome assembly GCA_004027595.1 of Dinomys branickii. Taxonomy (NCBI): domain Eukaryota; kingdom Metazoa; phylum Chordata; class Mammalia; order Rodentia; family Dinomyidae; genus Dinomys; species Dinomys branickii. The sequence continues at coordinate 4,124 of PVLD010006551.1, read as the reverse complement.
GCTATATCACCTGCGGCCTCTCCTTTAATTACTAGTTTGTGTGTTGTGCCAAGGTCATAGAACTTATGATAGAAAGCCCTGGATCAAAGTTTCCTGGGACACTACACTGCGTCTCAAATACAGAGTGAATTCTAAGTAGACATCCTCTTCCCCGGACCGCAGGGTCACAGGAAAACCAAAGAGCTGCTGGGGTGTTTTCATTCATGACTCTGAACCCCGGGGACTGAGGATGGAAAGGAGTCTGACAGACAGACCAGGCCCTGACGGGCCATGTCTGGACAGCCTGACCCAGGAGAGGAAGCGTTCTTACTCAGTTGTTGATCTCCAGGGAGGCCCCGTGCTAAGACCGCGAATGTTCTACATGTCAGGATTAAGGTGGTTTGGCAGAGGCTCCGGTGGAAATGCAACTTGCCAGCCCCTGCCAGACATGACCAATTTATGTTGGTAGTGAAAAGATAAACATCTGGCCAGACCCTGTCAATGAGTGATCTTTTTGCCTACTGCCTCAGTTCATCTCCCTGCCCAGGCCCAACCTGTCTTAAACTCTGAAATCCTGACAAAGTCCAATTCTCAATTTATCCAATAATTCAGTAGTCAAGTGAGAAAAACTTTTCATGGCAGACTGTTTCATAAGTTAGCAGGCAAAGTCACCACTTTCCTTCTCGTTTATTTATGGATGTATTTTCTTACCTAAGTATGAGCTACTGGGGGAAAGAAAGGGAGATTCCACAAAGATTCCCTGGGTGTGTCCAGTGCTGGAGGTAGATGAATCCCAGGCAAGCGCTGCACTGATTTCCCCTGTGCAGATAAGGGATTGGGATTGAGCAGTAGATGCATCCATGTGTCTGCAGGCAATTTCTCTTTATCCTCCTTGGAATCTCAAGTCTGAATCTGAAGCCCACAGATGAATGCGAAAGAGCTTGGATCATGCAATTTCATGAATCATTTTGGCAGAGAATCCTGAGGCTCACCCATGGCTCCCAAAGGAAACCCTGGACACAGAGTCAAGGGATTTCATGTCTTGGTGGCTGTTTTGGACAGTTTGGGCAATATTAGATAGAAAGCTTCTAAAATATTGTTGAAAAAAGACCATAGCCTCCTACATATTTGGACTGAAATTTTTTACAGTGTGTGTGACCTTTGTACAATCTCCCCTTATCACTTTTTGATGCAGGTGAAGATAATAGTGGCTTCCCTGACCATCTTGTGGATGTGAAGAGCTGGTGAGGAACACATGAAATTTTCCATTTAATCTATAAAGAACAAGACCTGGGAAACAGAAGCAAGAGCTGAGATGCATAAAGCACCCAACTCATTTAGGACACATCCATTTCTACTCCATCCTTCTTGGGGCCAGGGCCCAATGCTGCCCCTGTTTTCCTCCAGCCAGGTGAACTTCAGAGCATATATCAAGCCCTAGAGCTTCTTTGCCAACTTATATCATCTTCACTGCATAAGTAATGGGTCTGTTGTTATAGAGTTGGTCTAAAATGTTACTCTGAAAGGAGCTCATAGTCAGAAATGCTTTGTTAGATTTGAGATAATGAATTAGGTTCAACATTAATCATTACTGATAAGTAGCACATACCTGTAGTTATGAATTCTCTTTCCTTTCCCCCTGCAGCACAAGGGAATATGTACAGTGAAATGAAGCTGCTTTTCTTAAACAAGGCCAGAAACTGGACACTGTTCATCCCACCTTTAGCTCATTACACACAGGTATGAGTTTGTGTTACTCACACCGTGGTGCCTTGCCTCACTGCATCGGATCTTACGGTTAGTATCTGTTGTCCTAAGACTTTCTACAAGAACAAATTGCCTTGCCCTCTCTTCAGGTTCATATTAAAGAATATAGGATCTTACCCAAAGCATGTGAGAAACAAAATCACATCTAATAGTTATTATTAAAGAGATATAGTAGTAGTTTTCCTCCATAACTTGCTCATTAACCCTTTATGTCCATTATTCTGCATGTAAGTAGGTTGAACAATGTGAGATACAACAGTGGACACCTGATGGTCTTCAAATGGGCAAGGAGAAGCCATCCTCACACTGGCGGAAGAGGCAGAAAAGGGCTCCTTTCACTCCGGCGAGAGCTGAGGTTGGGCTACCCATGCAAATCCAGGCCCTCCTCTCCCCAAGATGCTCACTGCTTCCTTGAAGAGGATGTGATCATGAGATCCTGATAGCAGGATGGAAAGTGACCAGAGGGACTTTGGGGCTGAACATCTAGACAGGGCGGTGGCTGAGGAAGCCAGTGCTCTCCTCCAATTAATCTGGGGCTGCTTTGGCAAACTTCTCTCTTTTTTACCCTGTGAGGAACTGAGAAGTTTGTTTTAGCCCATGACAAACTCCATAACCTTTAGGGTCTCGAACGAGCAGACCTACACTATTTTAGGATCCCTCCTCAGGCCCTGTGGCTCATTTCTTGTTTCCTTCCCTCAGGGTGAGGAAATAAAGAGGCCAAGTGGAAGGGACGGGGCTAACACCTGACGTGTGTTCATATTCTCCACACTTGAATCTTGCTTGGAAGGTAACCAGCTCGCCTTGTGCACCCCTGAACACCCTGTAGACCAGCTTTCTGTGGCAGTAACCAAGAAGTGAAGGCAAAGGAAAAGTTGCTCTCTCAAGTTCTCCACGGGCTAGGTCTTGTGACCTGTGCAGCCCTTGACCACTGGTAATCACCATTGGGATTGTGTGAAACCTTTAATACCCATTACTGGATGATCTAAGTTTTGAGAAGAGAATATTATTATTATTATTTTTCTCCAAGTAAGAAAGAGGAGGAAAAGATATTTTGTGCAGAAAAGTGGAAAAGTCTGAGGCGCTCCATTTAAATGCCTGCTTCTCTTCCTTTGGAGCGCCTGTCTCTTCCCCATAGATAGCGGTATTGCCACGATGATGGGGCGAAAAATATTTTAAAATATTTTAAACTGACCACCAAAAGGAGCTAATGGAACATTTACATTCGTCTTTCTCCACTTAATGGCATTACCAGAGATGCTTTGTCCCCCTTAGGCTATAAATTGAGACATCACTCAACAGTTGTCCTGGCAAACTTTCCCCAAAAAGGCCACGTACGAAGTGACTAATCACACTGGAGTCTAATTTACTGAACATTTAAAGCCATGGGGATGGAGAAAGATCAGGAGACTGTAAACCTGGAGTATGATCCATGATGTCCCCAGACCAAGAACCCATCTCTGCATCCTCTCCAAAGAGACCAGGCCAATCTTTTCCTGTCCCATCAAACTGCAAAAATCTCCCCCTCTTTTGGGTGAAGCTACCGCATTACTAGCTTTAAGCTAAGACATGGTCTAGAAAGGACATTAACTTCTTCCTGGACAGGTTTAGTAAGAGCACTAGAACATTCAAGGTCAGAGAGGAAATGAAGATTATCAGTGGAATGTAATACCAGTTCCCCCTGAGGTTGGATAACCCAATGACTTCTATTAGGCAAACCTTGGTTTTGAACCTTGCACAGTCCCTTTGCATTTCAGAGTCTACCTTCTGCGTCATCATTTTGTCCTACACACTTCCTGCTCCAGGAAAGAAGCTTGGTCATAGAGTAAACTATTCGCATTCATGTTCCTTGGGGTGTTTATGGCAGAAGGTAATGGCCCTGACAGGCTTGGAAGCGGGGAACAGCCCACTGCCTTCTGGAGATAGTGCAATATCATCCCTTCTTCTCAGGCGTCCAATGGTAATGTAGGGCTGGCACGTGTTGTTCTTCACCATCCACCTCCACATGCCAACATGGCCTCTTCCCTAGTGCTGTCTTTTGTCACATGGAAGCTATGCAGTAACCCAAGTATAGTAACTGAGCAGCTTTTTGTCTCTTGAAAAACAATTAGGATTGGGAGATATGCACTAAACTTCAGATTTAAAGTCATACAAATGTCATTGAAAACGTCATTAAAAACTTAGATGAATACACAATTCTCAGACAAAGAAATACAAATGGCAAACAAATACATGAGAAAATGTTCCACATCCTTAGTCATTCGAGAAATGCAAATAAAAACAACATCGAGATTTCATCTCACCCCAGTAAGACTGGCCAGTATGAAAAAGTCATCCAATAACAGATGCTGGAGAGGCTGTGGAGAAATAGGGACTCTATT